>LUCH01000716.1:0-19861 GCA_013368495.1 Paragonimus heterotremus | reverse complement strand
AGTGTTAGTTGATAGTCTGATAGATTGTATATATATATATATATATATATATATATATATATATATATATAATGTATACACACAGAGAGTGCCACAGTCTCATCCGTGGAATTACCGATGTGCGGGATTATGTACAAACTTAGAAAAACCTAAACGACTACTGAATTTAACATTTCGTTAGCCAACTAAACATTTACTGAAATAAACATACGAGAAGTTTGTGAGAAAAAACAAGTATCCTGTTAAGTTCAAAAAAAAAATTCAGTCCTCGGAAAGTTGTTCATCGTTTGAACAGACTGATGAACAGATTGATAAGGATGTTGTTTTTTTTTACCTCAGAATATGCAAATGTGATTGAATGCCTCAAATTCAGGAAAATATTATGACAGTTTTGCGTTTGCCTATACAGATGAATGGACTGATCAACTGGTTGGTCAGTTACTTTGTCGTTTAGTTGTTTGTGTGGCTGGATGTTTGGTTTAGTGACTGATTGTCAGATTGAAGTTTTGGTGATCGCTTGTCCGGTCACCGGCTGATCGTGTGCTTTTCAGGACATCCGTTTAGTGTTTAATCGTAAATATTGCCATACGACATTTTCCAAACAGACGAATGTAATTATGCTATCTGAGTAAATGTGTAAATGCAGAAGTATTCGAATGAATTATGGAGAATGGTGAATTAATCATAACCCTATTGTGACCATCATTGATACCGTCAAAAGAACTCACGTTTCAGCGTAGTATTCTTGTAACACGTGTAGTGTAGCTTGCTTTGAAACAATTCCAGACCGATAATTGCGTACACAATAATGACGAATATGACAAGCAGTGCAATGTGAAGAAGTGGAACCATTGCTGTGATGATTGAGTTCAAAACAACTTGAAGACCTTTAGGAGGTATGAACAACAAGACAGCACAGTGACTGAGCACCGAGAGAAAAACACAACAAAAAAGGAACAACATGAACTGTGTGACGAGTTCAACAGGTCGGAAGATTGTGATAGAACCAGCAATTCAGTGTTGAAATTAATCATAAGTTTCGTATTCGAATGAATTATTCGGCCATGCTCCTTCAAACAAAACGTTAGACTCAAGTTTCGCTTTCGGTATAGCTGGTCAATAATGCATGTCCCGACCAATGCCTGGATTTGAATTCTTGTACTCATAATGAAAAAGCAAACTTGTTGGTTACTACGCAACCCACTCCACGTTTTTATTAAGCACACCTCTGACCAGTCATTAGCAAGCAGGTTAACAAAAATTGACGGTTTCAACATTATCACGGTTATTGATCGTGGGATTATCGACTGGAGTAAACAAGCAGCAACTCCTTTTTCCCGATGTGCTCGAATAACCTCGGCACCATTCACAAGCAAATATGACCGAGTCATCCAGTTAAGTCGATTCAATCCTGCTAAATATGTTGCAAACAGCTCAGCGTACTACATGGTCGCCATGAGACGCGAGAGCCCAAATCCAAACATTGAACAGTAACAAATAGGGACACAAATCTAGTGGTTCTTCAAATTAAGGACTGGTCGGAAAGTCCCCATGAAGGTGGAACCTACTACTTTCCGTTTTTTCAACCACCTTAGCCATTTTTGAATTTATATTTCACTTCCAAAGAATGACATTGAAGACTTCTTTTTCCACAGCTATCTGCACCACATACGAAACCGTCTTTGCGTTTTACGAGATTGTTTTCTATTGCTTTATGAGGATGTATATTTTTTAAGCGCGGTGTATGTCTTGGTTAATCAACTGCACTAGTATCAGGAAACAAATTGACTTACTGATTAATAGTATCCATCCGCGTCTCGAAAGGAGGAACAAGTGCTACCCTGGGACTGTATGTGTAATATCACAGCATCTGTTGTAACAGATGAGGCTATTTTTACAAAGGCTGTTATGCATGGCAGATATACTGAACGCAGGTTGTATCCAAAATATTGTTAACTCTGGCAACCATTTATTGCGTTGATGGTATTAATCTTCACCCCACGTTCGTTAACTTCAATTCAACGCATGGGTAATCATACATCGAGTGTAGATTTGGTAGCAATCTCACACTATATCGGGTGACTTGCGTTTCGACCATCACTAGTTCGATTGTTGTTGGAATTACAACTTTACTCAATTCTATGGAGCCCCAAAGATTGCCCTGTTGTACACATGGAACCAAAATATGCCCCAGAGATACAGTCGTACCACACAAGATATGATTTTTAGCAGGAAAATGTAGTGTGCGTTGCACATAAACGATAATCGTTTGTCCTACAGAATTATATAAGGATGATTCCAGAAAACAAACTGATTAACACTTATGTGGGGTCACAAGAAAGAGGATTTGCGCATTTTTGTTTAAGAATTGACGTGCGTTCCTAATCAATACGCAAACTATGAGCTGAAAATACTTGTACATACCAATTCATTGAGTATGATCTGTGTTCATTCGAGGAAGTGATGAGTCCTCGTCATTAATAGTTTGGAGCCCAGTATGTTTAGAAGATAATGACTTATCCCGGTTGGAGAGTAATGCTTTTCCTCAGTTTCATGTGATAAATGTACCATCCCCATGGGTATAGTGACAAAGAAAAACTATCGAACAACAAGTTCACTCACTTGGTAATCCTGACAACAGCCGAAGAGGTCGTAAGACTCGAAAGGCTCTAAGAGCCT
Organism: Paragonimus heterotremus; assembly: GCA_013368495.1. NCBI lineage: Eukaryota > Metazoa > Platyhelminthes > Trematoda > Plagiorchiida > Troglotrematidae > Paragonimus > Paragonimus heterotremus. The sequence goes on along the minus strand of LUCH01000716.1, from coordinate 17,182 downwards.
TGACATCCCCACCTGTTTCCTCAAGCGCTTTGGACGATAAACTGAAACGTAATTTTGAAATTAAGTTACTAATTCGTGACAGTTTTGCTTGCCTTCGTTGAAGTATGAATAAACGGTTTTACAACACTAGCTAGAAACAGTTTGGCACAAGGACAATCGACTTTTCTGTTTGATGAGGTCTTCAACGACTCACCTGGTTTAACAAAAAAACGGTTACAAGCCAATGTTGAACACAACTTATCTTCTTAAACGTTGAACAAACGGCAAGAAACTTTTTCGTTGCTTATAAAGATAACAAGTTATAAAATAAACCCATTTAACGCAAACATTCATCTCCCCGGTCATACTGTGATGAGTAACCAAATCAGAAGCATGATAATTCCAACACGCGGTGGAATATCTCAACGCGGTGGTGAGGTAGGAAAAACGTCTAAAGCCAGTGGATTGTGGAAAACACGGGCGACCGAGTTAGCCATCGTTCAACAAAATCAAACCAACGGACAAGGAATAGCAGGCAAAAACGCCACGACCGAAGGCGTCAGCCACACTCAAGAACAGGGCAGAGTGGCACATGATTAGTGGGGGGAAGCCGCTGTTGCGTTGTGGATTGGGATTCTGGCTCATAAACGCGGGTGCGCGCGTGGCGTGGGAAAGTGTTGATTTAGACAATGAAGATCATGTTTTACTGGACGATTTTTTGCTACAATAAGAAGCGACCGAAGAATCACTACTGAGGATAGCGTGAACTAATGAAGTTATCTGTAGCAGAAATAGATCCGTGAGTTCACATATTACTCACAAGCCAAAACACTACAACATCGAAAAATGAACATTTCACCAGTGATTCCCACTAAGCAGATTCAGTCGATTTCCAGATAGGATAATCTTGAAACTATTCACACTAATCTGAAAATTTATGCAATCAATTACTATCTTCCATAGTATATGGAGAATTCTCATTCTGCTAGCTACAGAATACATGTCAAACGTCCAACGCGATACATATGCCAACTGAATACAGACGACGTTGAAACTTGTGTTTTCAGATTAGTTTCACCGTCATAAATTGGCTCACATCGTCACTCTCTAATACATTGGGACTTTAATGCCGTTACCGTGGAATGAACTGGTGTAGGGCACACCACACTTCGTTCAGAGCTAAGTATGCAAACTAGTGATGAGTTGGCTGTTCAAAAGGGAGCACTCCAACCAAAACACCAATTGGGCAAAGGAAACCATCTGAATTTTGTCCAGGTTCTAACGAATATTAGCAAATAGAATTACTGGAAAGCTCAATCAACACTGGGACAGTAAAATCAACTGTAAAGGATCCTGAGCTCCCAGAAGGGAAACAAAAACTGAATTGTTCCTGCGTTTGAGAATGCAGTTAATTTAATTAAATTGAAGTATTTAAGTCACTCTTGATATTAGTATAAAAGCATCCTAGTTGAAAATGAATTTACTGACAGATACGGAGCCAGTGACTTTTTTCCAAGTAGGCTAGAGGAAACTGGAGACCATCTTTGCAGATTCACAGATCGGTTGCTTGCCACAAGACACAACTACATCCCTAGTGATAAAAACGTACAATCCATGTCAATGTGCATTAGGCCGTTGAATCAACAATCAGGGATGCACAACCAGCTGAAAAAACACTCATAATCCCAACTGCTGGCATGGCACATTTCCCCAGTAACATAAAACTACACATTTCTCTTAATAGCATTTCAAGTTTCCATTTGTGAATAGGGTAATAAGGGGCCATAGCTCTTAAATGAGATGCAGAAAGTCACCGGTCAGAGTCTGTAAAACACAAGCTGTTCCTGGCCTGCGATACTGGTTTCATTGACTGAAGTCATGTGCTCCTTCGGAGTTCGGCTCGCGTATTAAAATCTGGCCTCCCTTTTCTGTTGAACAGCAGAAGGTATGGCCCAATTTTACTGAAACAGCGCATAGCATCCAATAAAGAACAGAACTGCCACGCCACAAAAGAGTTTATCACACCAACGTCTGGCTCATAAAACTCGCTAGGACTGAGCAGGCGATTATGAAAGCTACAGAAGGCAGATTAATTTAACATCAATCTACCTTGATATCCCAAAACAATTCACGCTGGCGATGTATCGTGAATCAGCTCGACAATGATAGAAATTCATGTGACAGTATCGTCGTCATCATCAACAGCAGCTAAGAAACAGTAATTGAAAATGTTGTCTACCTGGTATACAAATACGCATAAAGCCTTAGTTTAGAATGGAGGATAGGATTAAATTAGTAAAACTTCTTGTGTGCTAACCCAAGCATTCTGCATCCATAGTTCCACACGACGGACATGAACAACCGTGTCTGTAGGGCAGATTTCTATTGATTTTTTACCGTTTTCAATAATTAGTTGTCTTTATTTCAAGGCTAACATCCACGCCAACGAAACCGACTAATCGCCATTTCCTTTAATATTTCTACTCTTGGTGTCCTCAGTTTAGGAAGCAAAGTTTAGGATGTAGAGCTTAAGGGAACCGATTCTGAACGGCAAAAACGTTTGCTACTTTCAAAAAGACTATGATAACAACTCACCCTATGAGAACAATAGAAAAGTCCAACACGTTCCAGAACGTGCGCAAATATGCACCGGGATGAAGAATAAATCCATAGGCGATGATTTTCAACACTGACTCCGTGGTGAAGATTATGACAAAAGCCAATTCCACTTTTTCCTAAAGTTCAATAAAACACAATAAGTGTCCAAAGAAGGCAAGTAATGACAAGTAAGGAAATTCGAATCACTGAAGAAAGCCATCCGTAAACAAGCAATTAATAAAGTAATTCAAAATCTTCTGTCTGTAATATGGAACAAAATTTTTAAAAAGATGGTTGATATGTGAAATAACGAACAAAATCGGTATTGCCTAGTTCGTAACCAAGTAAACTGGAAATGATAAGGAACAATATATGCCGTATGTGCCCAGACACTCTGGTGATGATGATGATCAATAAACACCACAAAGCGCCCTCTATCATAAACGTATATGTCAGCCAAAATTGGAGTTTTGTCAACTTTTTTCGGTTCGTTTGGCACTGGATCCAAAAATCACACTCCAACTTTCAGCATCAATACCTTGGACGTCCTCAAGTAAATTGCCTATGAACTATCCAGTACATTCAAGAAACTGACAACCTAGATCCAGATCTCAATTCCTCGACGATGCCAAAGCAGTGCCCCCAAAGAATCATCGGGACTATTCGACCAATCATAAAAAAACCCATAGTCGAGAATAAGCTTTCCAAATCGTAGAAGGCATAAATCAAACAATCCACTTTAACACTAATATACATAACATACCAGCTAATAACAGGCTTCATAGACAATCAACTGTGTGAGCGGCTTCCCGGATTTCTGTTGTCGTTTACCTGTCAACGCACATGTCATAATACACTTTAGTACAGTTCCAAATAACTTACTACTCGTGAGAAGCGAAGGAAAGCTGGTATTGGAAGCAAACTAGTGATATTGTCTTTCATAGTTTATTCGAAGCATTCATGCGAATACCTCACTTAACTTTGTACACGTTATTGTGACTCCCTGATTTCCTCACGTATTGTCCTGTCAATATTTGAGTCGACGTTGTACTTTACGACCGGTACTGCAGTTACAACAGCTTGACTTAGGACTCGACGGCATAAGCACCACTGTTCAGTTAGCTTTTGCTAAAATTCCCATGGCTTGTCAGGTACCCAATCATTTTACCCGTGAATAACAGAAAACCTTGATGCGTAGTGAACGGTGTGACAGATAGCAAGAAGTCTCTTCCCTTGTGGTAATCGCCACAAGCTCCTCTTCAGTAATTCGAAGTGAAAGATGACTTACCTTCATAATTCATACTATGTCAAACACATTCTAAGAGGCGAAAGACAGACTATTTTTATCCTCGAAAAGAAATGAACACCTCTCTGTCTACGGACATCGCCGCAGTGGTCAACAAATCTTAAGCAGTGTTTCGGTTGCATAGGAAGCTCTTACGAGTAGTTTTACGGTACAGTTTTAATAAGATTTGAATCCTCAGTCAGTCTGTATCTCTAACTAATTGTCTGAGCTAGCCAGCTTCATCTCATAAAGAACATTCGCCTTATTGGCAAGACATAAAGGGTACCCATGCTGTACGTCCTAAGACACCGGTCACTACCTTAACGAGACAGGTCACTTACAACGCATTCCGTGATAATAAACAGTCAGTACATTACAGTAATTAACGAGTCCCCCGATGCAACTAATACTGTATTGCAGTTTAGTCAGTTGAGAGCTGTGAGATTAACAAAGGACTATGTGAACTATGTGAACAGTTTGATGTGCATGAGAAGAGTTTATTAGCAACGCCTAGTAAAAGTCAGATTGTTCGTTTTATTTCCTTGGAATTTAAACAGTCGGTCCTCGGTAATAGTACAGTTCTCAGATTTAGGGCTAAACAGCGCTACAGATAGCGTGACCTCAATAAGAATGTAAGCATAACATTAAAGAAAATCCAGCGCATATCACACTTTCATGTTACAGCTATAAATTGCGCAAACGTTACGGGTGCAAAACAGAGTGTAAAATGCGACGCACAAAGCATATGCCTGTTGAAGTATGGAACTCATTCAAAAAAAAAAACAATTTGTTGTTAACGCATCCACTCCTTTGCAAGTATAATGCGGCTCACCGGATCTCGTTGCTCACTTTCTTTTAGTAACTGCATGATTATTTTTGAACCACAGTAATGACCTATTTGTCGTAACAAACACTTCGATCCTCAGATCTTCCGTACCTACTTTTGCAATATGGGACTAAGGCCAGGAATGTTGAAACCACGCCAAATAATTTTTGGGACTAACGCTAGTCGTTCACAAAAATGCTTCTATTCTGCTTCACAATATGGACGATGTTCTGGTGTTGCTATACATATTGTAACTCTGCTTTCTACTTCACACATTTTGAAAAGTTGATTCCAGTTTACCGGACAGTCACCCGCTTTTAGCAAGATACGCAGTGGAAAAATACCAGTCTCACGTTTTTGTCATCCGGCATAATGATAATGTCGTAATGAAGTTGTCTTGAAAATATGAATCTACAATTGGTCCCAACAAAAAAGACTCACTGTCCACAAGAAATACCTGTCTTCGCAAGTGATTATTTTCGGCAATTTAATTTTACCGGGACTGATGAAATTAGCATGCCTGTGTAAACGTGATACCCGAGAGCGTGGAGTATTCGCGTTTAAGTTTAATAACTTTATATGCGTTTTCTACCTCTATCAAAAGGTGTTGCAGCGTGCTGTCATCTCCACTGAACAATGTAGGTTTCAGTCGACTGAAAGGCCGGTACAATCTTACCTTTTTAACAGGATTAAATGGGTGTCGTAGAGTGCAGCCATGCATGGGACGATTTCGATTATGGGCGCAACTGTCTGATCATGCTCACGTGATGAAACACTGAAGAATATCTAGATGGTTGGTGTTCCCTGTTTGGTGTGTGAATTCGGAGGAAGAGCACATTTTGATCCTACTAAAAAATCTCTACACTTACATAGCAAACAAAAACACGATGTGATTCAAAACGCTCATCACATCAATTAATTGGTATTTTGGTGCATCATTTGGATTCACTCACCAAGACTTGATTTACCGCATTTGAGTCCTCTCCTGGATATGGATGGTTGAAGGCCAAAGCCAGACAATTGCAAAGAATCGTCACCAAAATAAAATAATCAAACGGTCTACGGTACGTGTTAAAGAAAATAATTATTGGAGGCTTGTTTGTAAAAGCAAGGTAATACCTGGCAAATACAGTACCAATAGCTAGTTCCAACGGTCAGATCACTACTATACACAGACAAATATGTGCAATGAGAGATTCTGTCCGTAGAATTAACTCTTCGTAGGTAACTGTAAAACAAGATTCTATGAATTCAGTAAGCTTGGTTCAACATACATGCGTTGGTATCAGTTCGCGAAGAGCGACAGGACTTTCGAAGTTTCACCCTGTTGGTGCGAATACCCCTTTTGCACTATAGAACGAAATACACTGAACGTGTTTTCGATGAATTACCATCACTGATGAGTGGTAGGGGATTCAATCTATATGAAAATTACCATCAGACTGCCACACGTGTAGAAGTGAACAGCAAAAGCGTCCAAACCGTGGCTTGGTATTGAGCAAAACTTATACCATCGCCCCACTACGTTCACGAATGTGATAATGGACCATAGGCATTCTAACACTGTAATGTTTCCTTGCAGCAAGATCGCTTATTCTTGGTTATCGGTTATCTTCTCATTACAATGAATTCGCAAGGTAAATTACATGTACGAAACTCAGCTATGGTGTTTTACTTGCCTGTGTGCTGTTGACCATCAAACTAGACTGACCTCACGATCAACCACCAGCATAGCTATGGCTTATCTTGGAACCAATCAAAACCCATTCGTTAGTGAACTTTTGCCACCAGTGATGTCGTGCGAGAAGAAACACCAGTTTCGAGCGCTCTATCCGCTTTGACAAAATTACTCCCTTCAGCCGGTGCCCGGATCCTACGACTTCAGTTAATCTAGGATGATGAACAGCGTGCTGAATGTGGAACTTCCAGTTGGTTGATAGTCGAAATTTAGTGGTTGTGCACAATGGAGATAACGACAAAAAGTGGCTGTGAATATACCCTACAGCGTTAAATTTCATGTCTTATAAATAGCCATAACAATATTAAATGTTACATCCCATTCTAATCTGTGATGCATTTAAATTTTCATAAACTGGTTCACGGCAATTCATTCGTTTACCAAAAGAGCCAAATGTCGTCGTGTAGGTGAATCAACGAGGACCAACAGAAGTTCTTGTTGTAAACCCTCCTAAACGGTAAGCTGGTTCGTCCTTGCTATCATAATTCGCTTGGCAGGATTCGGATTCTCGTCCCGGTAATAATTAACGCGAAAATCTCGGTCCCGAATAGTACCGTGACTGTCCCCGTATTCGTTCTCAAGACAAGCCAAAAGACGCGTTCAAAACGTAGAGCTATGATCCGCTCCAAAACGTATGCGGCTAGGGCGACAAGTACAAAGTATTTATAGGGCGCGTAATGACCCCACATTCCCAAGGCATCAAGAGAACAGTATTTTGAAGACAGGCAAGAGTTAGGATCGCCAATGAGCATAGCGGTATAGAAAGTCTCAAAAGATTTGAACAGTTCCGCTAATTAGGACTGTCAAGTGGTTTTATTCTTTCCCACGACGGAGGCGCTTTGGGACGGTAACAGGGTGGGTGACCTAACAGTTTTATAGTGGTGAAACAAACGAGTTTTACAGCTATTTTCCGTTTCAACAACAAACGTTCCCGACAAAAATGACGTCAAGGACAGCAAGTGATAGATTATGGTTACAGTATAATGGGAAGAATGCAATTTTGCTGAACCAGTGATTAATAAGACGGGATCGAACTTATACCCATTGGATTCATCCGTAACATTTGTTTGCGTCCTTGATGATAAGAAATTCAGTCTAAGGGGAGTGAGACAAGGATAAATTACTGCGGTGACCACCGGAACGAGAGAGAGAGTACTTTAGTGTATGCGCTAACGACAAACGTTCACTGAGGGCATGGAAACACTTCCAGCTTTTGGTTTGAGTGAAATGGGTCCAGTTGACGGTAATCGAGAGATTGATTCTCATATTAAGCGTTCGAATATGTTGTGTTGTACTTCTTTTCTTTGAGTTCATAAGAGACTGTGCGGGAATCGCAAGACAACGTCTTGATTCACAAGCCATTTATCATAAAGACATGGTTACTCGATTAACTAATGTTTATCTACATCTGTTGGATCGTTTGTGGCATGTCGTGCTCGGAACAGGTGAAAATCAAGTACCGCTCACACGGAGCCTGGCCACATGGCGATAACTGTAAGGCCACACCGCCACTAATGTGGCTGGATGACTACTTGCTGATGATGCATATCACATTGTAAAATCACCTGACATCAGCTTGAAAGCAGCACAGTAACTTTACAGCGGCTATTATTCACACTTTTGAACATCGTTAGCTTTACTAAGACTGTTCGAATTTAAAAAAACTCAAGGGCTTTGGGTTGTACTAGGTCAGACGCAACGTGAAAAGTGACCACAGCCTGCTTGCTAGCACGAAAGAGTGATCGTGCAACTTTGTAGTGAAGTGTTTTAGTCACACAAAATCGTTCAGCCACAATGATTAACGGGTTGGATCGATTCAAGATATGTATACATGCATTAGGGGACAGTTACCTTGACCGATCACAGTCTGGTTTGTTGTTGAGAGCCGAAAAACCTAGTTCCTATAAAGTGACTTAATAGCCTCAACGTAGCCTTCGAAATGTGGTTACAGTCTATCATCTGTGTACTGTAGACGATGTATGCTTATAGATCGATACATTAGGCGAAATCAATAGCGTACTATTGCTGAAGTCACGTAACACGTGGGAGCGATTATGCACCCGTCATTTGGCACCACGCCCTAGGCAACTTGTCTTACGATCAGTGGCACGCTATCCTCCCAAGCAATGCACACACATGCAACAGCACGCAAACACACCGACACTATAGGTACTCGTCCGCCATCGATGTCACCGTTGTGCGGCCAGATCATCCGCGATGCCACCGCAACAGAAATGGGTAGCGGGCAAAACAGATAAGACTAGGCGTCCGTTGGGATGTGCACAAGGGTGCAACATTTGTTACATTTATCCCATTGGTCCATTGCACCCTACCGGACCAACTGTATCGATCGGAGGATTTAGTGACTATATCGTGTTCAGGTCAATGAACCCATTTGCATCTACGATTCTGACCATACTGGGAATGAACACTGGCAACTGAAGAAAGTGAACGTGACCAAACTGACCTTTAAGGGAATAATCAAAGGAAACTGTTGACTGAGTCGTAAAATAAACTACAAAACCCTAAAAATGTGCCACTGTTCGAAGGTCTACAGAGCTCTGACCAGTTGGAATCGGAAAATTTCACATTTCCCCGAAAATTAGGAAAAAAGTTTAAAACAAGTGTATTGTCTTCAAGGTTCTACCAGTATCAGAATATTCAGGTGATGCACACTGTCCTGAACGTGGACAATCTCGATTGTTGTTTTCCTGAGGCACAAAAGCGTGAAGACGTCGTTACTACTTGCAGTGTTTCATTGACGATGAGCATATGCAATCACCTATCACCTCATGATCAGCAGACGCTTCAGACCCCAAAATCAAATGATTATTTTGAAAAAAGAACAGACAGAACAGACAAGTCACTATCAGCTGGAAAAATGAGACTCTGGGAAATCGAGCAAAAAAACTCTTACGTTTCGTATTTTACCGGAAGTAATCACACATTCGATAACTTTTTAATATCTACCTGCAGCTGGTACTGGAGTGAAGATTAATAAACTAAATTAAAGCGGGCGAGAAGAAATCCACATCGAATATGAGAAAAGTGACCATACATCCCGTCCTGTCGGATAAAAAAAAACAAGTGCTTGAGTCAATTTGCAATCTTTAAATCAGGAGGCAATGACATTCACCTGAAATCGATACCGTATTTTAGAAGTTACGATCAGTCATTCTTGTGTAGATAGCACAACTCTTGAAATAAGCATCTCAGTAACTAGCATAATATGCAAACTGAACTGGTAATCTTTAAATCTCCAACCCTGCCACGACATGATCTAGAACCCGGAAGTTCGTAGAGAAAATAATGCTAGTCAATTTGATACCTTGCATTTAATGAAGTGTTATTGCCCACAAGGATGGTCACTCAGTACCACTCATTAATTTTCATAAACAAAGAAGTAGCTTGTTCCTCATTCTGAATCACACAGCAGTGTCTGTAGTGTGAGCAACCTTAGAGATAGTCGTTCCTGTGGGTCACACTGTTTGCGATTGATTGTAGGAGACACTACCAGCAAAACCATTATGACGAGTGGACAGAAATTGTTAGAGCAAATTAGTTTGTGATATATCTGAAACAAAACCAACATTCCCTACGTCAGTTTGAAACAACCTGGTGAGGTTATTGACTAACACTAACCGCACCATTAACTGTTCGGATTAGGTCATGTACAAAAAAGGAGTACACAAAATAAGTTACTTGGTTATTATTCAGTCTGGTCTTTGTTTGATCTACGTCACAGCATTGTTGCAGGGGGATTATCGACTGTAGTCAACGAGACGCCAACTGTCATTTTTGCTCACCCCAGCTAACAACATGAGCACTGCTCGCATATATTTGGGATCGATGCGTCCGCCAGGTCCAACAGGAAGGCAATGAATTATGGATGAGTAATACGCAACCTTCACAATCAACACCTAACAGATTTACACCCAAAGACATACACGCTTGTTTAGTTCAAACAAGTGTAACAGCATAGCCTAGAGGTCGAGCTTGATATAAGCCAGTTTGTAATATTAATTTGAAAGTATGTGCGTTGTACAATTTTTTGTCTGTAAAAATCTCAGATTTATTTTCAGTCCTTTTCAATGATCACTTTATATTTAACTAGCCATCCCTAAAATACATGTGCTTTATAGTGTCTTACTAATCACAAAACGACTAAGTAGGGTGAGATAAAAGGATGATGTTCCCTTCAAAATCAATGAGAGGACAGAAATGAAATAAAAGTTTCATTCGAGATAGTCAGGAAATCAACCACAGTTCAGTTGTTGTGTTTATGCGAATGAATACAGTAACTCTAAAAGCCTGTCTAAGATACTCAATGCCTTTGGGCAGAATGAAACAGACACTTGATTAAGACGCGAACAAGGGTGGTAAAACATGGTCGGAAAACGTAAAGGATACTTTGCATCCACAATACTGATGCATATCCGTCGAACTGGATTTTTCTTGGTCATAAAAAACAGCGACCTGTCTGTGTGAAACTGAGGACAAATGCGTTTCTTTTGCACTTCACCACGTTCCTTCAATGCGGCCAGTGCCAGATCAGCAATCACCGGACGGTTTGTAGACAGGAAGGCATTTCCAGAGGCACCAACTGGTGGACTACCCCAAGGATTCTGTGTCCCAGGGGGAAGCAACATTATATTGTTGTTCGCGGGTCTTCAGTTGAACAACAGGCGGCAGCTGTAAAGGATGGGGAAAAACGTCATTTTGCTATCCTACCTATTCACATGGATGACAAATGTCATGAATTTACAACATCATGTACTCCATTACTGTGCAGTCCAGATAACCGCCGATTAAAATGTGAAAGAAATGAGCAAAAAATAGTGTCGAACAGAAACGTAATTTATATCATGCAGCGTATCCTGTGCCCTCCACAGTTTCATATGTGTCCTTATCTACAAACTGTTCGACTGTATTGACAAATCACTTCGGACGGTTTTAATCAAACTAAACGATAACGAGTACGCAAAATCGTTTAAACACAGTCATCTAAACAATCGAAAAATTGGCGCTTATATAAGAAATCGTGTTCAGTGTGTGCATAAGAGGAAAATCAGTCAACATGAAAGAGAACATTCGCATGTAACCTGTACCAGGATGGTTAGATTTTTTGGCTTCAACTCGACGGAATCGACGATCGACTTGTTCGGTTCAGCGAATGGATCAGCGTGAAGTAATAGACTATTCAAACCATTACCACCTAGTTTACAAGTTACCCAGTATCTTCGGCTAAAGTCCAAACCACTTCTCCATCTAGCTTTATTCTTCGTCCACATGAATGTACCGGCCTGCTGATAGTTATTCAAAATACTAGTTCAGTAACATTTCATTCCCAGTATGGGAACAGTCATATTCGAAACATCAGGGCAGATGTGAACAAGTCAACGTTGGATGACTGGACCCTTTTGACAGTGCGTGCCTGCACAATGGTAACTGCTTCGCTGGAGAATGAAATTGATTTCATGTGTGCCTTTAGTGGGATTGCGAGCAATACTCAGTTTTAAACTGAGAGATTTGCAAGGCAAACGTGAGAAACCAAACCATCACAGCTAGACATTCTTGTACGTTAGAGCAATATGTCTTTGGAACGAACTAGACGGCTAAGTGCAATGATTAATGGTCATATGAAATAACAATAATGAAGCAACGCAAACTCATTTAAGTAAAAATGTATCTATGATGTCTAGGATATTCGTAGTTTCAAAATAGTTCTTCAGGTTAGGATAACGTCACCAATGACTCATCGGACATTAGACAAGTATGAAGCGATTTTCTTGTGTCTAACGACGGAGTAGCAACTTTCTGACGCTCAAGAATCTCGGATTCGAGTCGACTGTTAAAGCGACGTTACTCTACGGCTGTAAAACTTTGCCATTCGGGATAGAAGACACGAACCATCTTCAGGTAGTTAAATGTCAACGTCTGCGTTCGATCACCTGCATTGGATGGCACCAACGAGTGAGCAAAGACGATGCTAATGAAGCGGATACTTGGTAGTCAATGAAATGCGTGCTTATCTGCACAACCTTTGAGTAAACACAGACAGAGATGGTCAGGCCACGTATTGAAGACATCAGCTAACCGTTTGCCACGTCGAACACTTTCTGCGATGTAGGGACCGATCGGTATAAGGTCAGAGATAAGGAAATAATGACTCCTTCCAAAGAAGTAGTCACTCGCTTAAAAGCGCGTCAGTGAAGGTGAGGTTCGTCCTTTGGGTCCTTTGTTACTCATATTCATAGTGGTGTAAATGCTGCCGTTGTTTGGTCGAGTTGTCTACAAAATATTTGTAAGTAATCCTGCAATGCAGTGAAAACCTTGTTGAACATATCCTGCTGATAAGTCCTCACTTTCACTTACAGTTAAGTTCATATTTTTGCAAGGTGTAGGCCCCATACTATTGACTGGTTTGAATTTAGACAGGTGTTTTCAGTATTTATGCGCCCGTCTTTCGTATTCTTCTGTTGGTTAATTGTGGTCCGCTCCCTTGTTTCATACGTCACAACTACTAAGTAAAAGACTAGCCGGTTTCGATATGCACAACCGCATGTTATATATGTTCACTGAACAGTATGACTTGATTGATCTAAGAAAGTTTACTTTAATGCAACGCATGGATGGCGTCATAAACCAGAGAATATATAAGGCAATAATCTTCACATAAACATTAAAGTGGAAGAACTTCATCCTGTTGTGTACACAGTTAAAAAGTATGTTTAGTATTGTCGCTCATTTTAGCCGCAATTTGGTGAACGAGATCGTGAAATGACTCAAGATAATCACGAGTTCGTTTTACGATACATTCAACACTTGGTCACTAAAAATCGACGAGAGGTATGACAGATTTCATTGAACGAAGGAAACAAACCATGATACAAGGACAAATCAGTCGCTGGAAGGTGCTATGCGTACACCCATCACAAGCATTTAAACTATAAAGCCAGTCAGATTGATTGCAGTGTTCAATGAGAAATTTAAAGAAAAAACAGAGGATGAACATTTAGGAGGCAGTAGCACTTCATACTGCCTCGGTCGTCTCAAATAACAGGTAATGAGGAGAGTTTGAAATTACGTAAGAAGGAGTGTATCCTTCAACTAAAAATGCTTAACCTTCATTTGCTTTCTTGTGCTTCCTACTACCCGCCACTACAGGGCCAACTATGCCTTTCAGCCTACCGGGGGTATCATTTATTTCATAACAGCGCAACAATATACAGTCCTATCTTCTACCAATGTTCATTCTCTACCTTCTGTCAAAATTATTGAATAGATATAATTGTTCACTAAAAGAAACTTTCATTTTATAGCTGTAAAGATATCGACGTTTACTACGGACTATTACGTCCGGGACCATTTTTAATCTCTACCTGTTGTTCGGGGCACGGCACTCAACTCAGCAGACAACACCTATCAACCATATTCTTGGGAACAGTCAACCGGACTTCCTTAGCCTGTTAGCTATCCCAGTTTGTTAAACTTCCCAGCTGTGAATTCCTGTCAATTTAGTTAACGGCAATGAGAATGGTGGTTCCGTAAACACATACAAAGTGCTGCAGTGTTTTCCTACGAACAGCCCATTCCGCCATAGTTTAACCAATAAACCAATATAACCAATAAACCAAATCTCCTACTACTTACCAGTAAAAACAATTTAATTGGAGACTGAAAAAACATCAACAGTCATGAAACAAAGTGCATTGGCCTACTTCAATTTAATCCAAATGGGTGTCAAAACTAAATGTGAGATTAGTTACCTAACAACCTTGGTAAATCCACACACACTGCACTCAATTTTACAATGATCCGGACACACTGATTAAACTCGCAGCAACATTAAGTATGCTGTTAGAGAAACGACAAAAATGCAACTGGTAGTATGCATAGTGAAAGTGGGCTACAAAAGATTTTCATACGTGATTCGACTGCTTCAGTTTAAAAAAATGAAATGAAATATGAAAGGGTGTAATTGCAAGTTACATTTTATACTTATATTACAGAAGCATAACAGCGCACTATGGTAAGAGTAAACCAGGTTTGAAGACAGTTGAAGTGCTGACTCTTCATTAAGCGTGTGAACTCCTGGTTCCACGGTCTGGATCTCTAGTATTTATTATTTACTAAAAGTATTTGAATCAATATGTCCGTGATTCAAACGTCACTATACATGATATCAAAATCACAAGAACGACAAGGGAAGGAGGAAAAGCTTTCATAATGAAACGACAGCTATGTCATCACATCTCGAAAACAATACTTCGAAAAACTGATCACTAAAAGTTGCATTCCGTGGTGCTGGGTTCGGTGTGCAGCAGTCATGTGTTCGACTCAGTAAACTGCTAATCATTACATTAATTGAGACTACAAGGAATTACCAGACTAAAGAAATTTTAATCTAATGGTTAATTAAGACAATTTGTTCCTTTGATGAACATGAGTAAGATAATTAAAACACGCAAATCAAGTGATGTTCTCCGGAATAACATTTCGTAAATTCTGATCACGAGTGAACAAGTAACTGATTTTAAACAGTAGAGTAAGGTTCCATAGGACGGAAATCATGACTAAGGAACTAGACAGACAGACGCAAAAACGAAAACAAAAAAAAACATGACTACGAGAACAGCCGCTATGACAACACAATTTGTTTTTTAACACACAGGGCAGATCTTGACTACTGATAGCCAAGGCCTCAACAAACTGATGAATGCGTTTTCGGTTACTTCGAAAGATCAAAGAGAATGCGTCACAAACTTTGACTCTGTGCTTTTTGTTTAGATTATATTTTTGTTATTTATGAAGCTGGATGCTGTCCGTTGGTCTCTACACAAGCGCCTGGTGTTTCTAGTTGTCCTTGAGAATATGCTCCTTGCAATGAAAAGCTAGCTGTCGGCCTGTCCTTCCTGATTTGGATGTACTTGATTCAATTCTAGGAATGACTTGAATTCTCAGAAATGGTCAGGATGTGGTCTACTTTATGTTTATACAATACTTGTCTTGATAAGCTTTCCAGTAATATTGATTCTAGTTTGGCCACGAAGAAGTCAGTCAGGAGTAGACCCAGGTGATTGCTCACTGCAACCGCGTTCACTTGTCAGAAGGTAAACGTTTGGAAGTTGAACTTTACAATCTGTATGCACGATGGTAATATTCCTGATGAGTAATCTGGGATTTGGTTAATTTCAAGTTGAACATCATCCACAATTGATCGCACCTGTCGCATTCTCATAGACTTTCCAGTCGTTTCGAAAGAGACCGATTGAAAAGTCTATGAGAATGCGACAGATGCGATCAATTGTGAAAGATGTTCAACTTGAAACTATGGTAGTAATGATTTTATTCCGGACACTGAGAGATGAAAAAGAGCATTGCTGCTTACGGTAAAACAGCAGGTGTTATTAACCATCTCATGCAGCAGAGTGTTAGTGAGTAGGGACATCACATCGAATGAAGACATCAGTTTGTCCCGAACATCTAAACCATCTACGCAACTCACAAGTTCGAAGATGTCTTTCAGATTGCATTTACTGGAAGGCTCTTTGACCTGCTGAATCTAGTCAGTTAGCCAACGGGCTAACTTGTGCTACGGCGCGTTGCATAATGACATAATGGGACGAAACAGGATATTGTGCTTGTAGGTTCTGAGCAATCCGTACGTATGCCTGTTGGCTTTATCAGCTTGGTGTGGTCGGCAGAAATTACGTCATTTATTCCTAGTTTCTCTTTCGACTTCTTGTGCTTTTTCCCGAGTGTCGTCCAACAGAGACTTATAAGTGCCACCGAGAAATTTAAACATTTTGTTCATGTATTTCGCTTCATCCATCCACACAATTTCTGAGCCTTTGTCAGGACTCACAACAATTAAGCTCTCACTTGGTCTTATTTCTTTCAAACTTTGGGTGCGTGCTGGTGTTAGTAGGTTGTGACGCATTTATTCGTAATTCTGATGTCGGTAGGCGACGTCCACTGGTTTTGCTTTCAGCTCATTTTGATTTTTTTCAGACGGTGTTTAATGCTACTGAAGCCGATCATACAGATTTTTGAATTGAGCAATTCACCCAAGTTCTTCGATTTTTCTTGGTGGTATGGCAAGCTTCAATCCTAAAGACTGAACTCTCGTTTGAGTCCGTGTTAGCGTATCCGACGACCTATCTTCCAACTCTTCAAGAAATGAAGTCAGATTCGGAACTTGACAAAATGAATCGTCGAGTGATTTTATCACTTTCGCCTTCGTACGTCGTAGAATGTTATTACAAAAATTCACGTACTGACTGGAGAGACAATCGGTAGATGTTTCACAATAGGCCACATCTTGTCGTGAATTTTCCCATGCGAATCCAATTCGGTTGACAAAGTTCAACATGGGATTTAGTTATTTGTTCAACCTTAGAATTGTCAGGCTGCAGCTTACATGGTTTAACATTTTTCGTGAACCCCCGTGTAAACTGGCATGCTTTTTCATGCGGAATACGCAGACGTTCGGTCACCAAGTTGCACCTGAGAGGAAAAAGGCTACTACGCCTATTTGTAATTTCTTTCGGGAATCTCCCTGATGAACTTGAACAAGACAACACGAAAACGCAAATCACGTGATGTTCTCCGGAGAAATATAGGAAGGACAGGCTGACAGCTAGCTTTTCATTGCAAGTAGCATATTCTCAAGGACAACTAGAAACACCAGGCGCTTGTGTAGAGACCAACGGACAGCATCCAGCTTCATAAATAACAAAAATATAATCTAAAC
>LUCH01000715.1:86765-188985 GCA_013368495.1 Paragonimus heterotremus | reverse complement strand
TTGCCAATGGGACGCAGCTCAATGAACAACTTGTCAATATTTCATTGTAGTCAACGAAATGTACACATCCTGAACGAAGAAAATGAGAACTCTCAAGAAATCTGAAAATAATGTTCCTGTGCTCAAATTACCACTTAGTCCAGATTATTTATCTGAAATGTCACCGACCAAAATCCCGGGTTCACTTGCAATATCAACAGGCAAAATAGACCGCTACCAAGGTGGGTGTTCTTTAAACTGCATGTTACATCTTGAACATCTTAAGTGGTGAAGTGATGTGGGCGATAAGTGAATACTACTGCCCAACACTGGCTACTCACAACAAAATAAGGGTACGCAGTTGAGTATTAAGGTGTATACTACGAATAGGCATAAACGGGGAAATGATCCGAAATAGACAAGTCAGGATACTCACGTACAATACAAAATAATGTTCCGATTGATAACAATGAGGATGATGATATCTGGGTGTACGCTGTGTATCAGGCGTGTATTTCAGAGTTTCAAGATCACGTGGATACGATGGGAAGCTGTACAGTTGTGGTGTAGCTCACGTCCTCGTTTCCGTTGACTTTGCGCGTTGCTGGTATGCTCATCATCCGAGACGTGGCGCCTGCGCTACTCAGAAATTGTGTCCTCAACCCAACAGTAATCTGATGGTCCAACTGTTAACACTGACCACCTGGTTTCATTATTTTGTGCGTCACAGCAAATGGTATAACACCTTGGTCGGAAAAAGAACACACGTCGGGTTTATCAACGTCACCGCTGTTGATAGGCAAATCACAGTAACAACCAAGAGAGTGTGAGTGAATTCTGTTGTGGTTGGAACAATCTCTGCGTATGGAAGTGTGTGGTAGGGATGGACAGTCAACTTATTTCGTTCGTAACTAGTCTGGTGGATGTATGTGTTCAGATATTTAAGTTTTCGGTCGACAATGCAACAAAAATACTGGTGAACAATCTCGTAAGGATTGACAGTTTGGATACACGCACGTGCTAGTGACAACTACGGCGCCCCCCAGGAATCCATAATGTGCAAATAAGTGTGTGTCCGAAATGTCGAAGAGGTATATGCCACCTGTGTGAAGTTGCCGAATAAACGGTGCTTGAACCATCCTCGCTTTTGGCTCATCATGCCAAATTTTCACATGTGTACTGTTATTCTAATGCAACCAACAGTTCACAAAGAATTCAAGCCAAGTGGACAGAAACAGATGAACACAAGTACCAGTGGCTACAACTTGGGAGGACAGTCATAACTGTGGTCCCTGGGCTAACACTCTAACTATGCTTGTCAATAGTGAGATACCAATTGCATGGGGAGCGGTGTAAAACAAGAAGTAATAGATGTGTATTCTATCTGGTGCTTACAATATTGATCGGTAATTTGTTGACATAGCAAAAATGTTGAACCACTGATTTAAATGGTAGCACAATTTTGTCTGGGAAATCGCCAGTTCCTGGAAAATATGGTGTGACTAGAAGACTAACATAGTACACGTGTGAGTGGTCTCCACCGTTGCCATGGTCGTATACATCTCCGATCTCCACGAACCTATTCAGCACTGTCAGGAAGTTTGTCTGGTCCATTCCATCTGACCTTGCATTGTTGCTAGTCACAAACCCTATTAATATGAACGGGTTGTTTTCGCCTGAGCGCCATAAAGAAGCTCTGTTTGAAGACCAATCTTTCCCTGTGTTCATTAGGTAGACACGGGTGGATGGGTTGGTCCGGTAGAAAGTAACCGACCGCATATACCCCGTAGTCTGTTGTTCCTTCGTTCTGCTATCCGCCGTCCTGTTAACCGTCATCTGTTTATTTCACGTTGAACACCACACACATTTGGTCACAGTCCTCTCATCTAGATGATCCGGAATTTGCACTCCGGCCTTCGTGTTTGTGATACTAGCGTATTAACGACAACGTCAGTGGACTCGCATTAGGCCTGACAGATCAGTCACACCTAAACTTTATTATAAACGAAATAATGGAGGACTGTCTGCGGTACTCACAAAATGCCGATGTGGACCTCCTACCTGGTGGAAGATTAAATGATCTTCATCACACTGACGACCAGTTGTTACTGTTTGACACTTTCCAAGCAACACAAACAACGCTACGGGCCATTTCTCGCTTTTCTAAGTACTTAGGAATGCGTTTTACAGCCTCAAAATGCAAAGTACTTTACGCAGCTTTGTTACCATCACGTAGATTTACTGTTAGGTAATGTAGTCATGGAATTTGTTGACCGATATGTGTATTTGGAAAGGTGTATTAACGGCGGTGGTGGTGGAGGTGTAGATAATGAATTAGAAGTGAGCATTTCTGCGGCTGGAGCGATAATTACCAATTTGGGACACCCATGACGACAGAGAGATAACTCTCTGAGATTTAATGGTCGGGTATGTAAGACGACATTGAGGGCTACGTTATTTTATGGCAGTGAAATTTTGCCGCTCAAGGTAGAAAACATTAACCATCCTCAACAGTGGTCCACCGATTTTTGCGTTCGATCGCTCGCATCGAGTGACACCATCGAGTGAATGACGTAGAGGTTAGAATGCGGATACTTGGTAGCGATTGTCAAACAAGTGTTTTGTTCAGCCCTTTCATTTTCACAGGCTTAGATTGTTAAGATATTTACCAAGAATGCCAGCTAGACAACTACCACGCCGACCGCCCTTTGCGGACGCTTCGATCGATTAGCTTAATGTGCGAGGTGGACAGTTGATGACTTGGCGTATGGAAGTGAAGTCGTTCGTGAAAGGGTTGGCCATTATACGTTGGGTTCATCTCTCAGACTGAGGATCTCACGATTTCCAGAATCGGCAGCTGCAGACGTTAGGTGAAATAGTGGCTAATCGGGCTCAGTAGCGCGAGTGTTGTCTCAGTGAGGCCGAGTTGTCTGTGAAGTAAATACATTTGATGACGTGGGGAAATGAAGGCCGCATGGAAGCAGCCTTGTTGATGACGGCTTGCTTTCACTTATAACTCGATTGTTTGTATGCAAGTTGTGTACGCACCTTGATGCTGAATGTTTGAATATGGACGTAGCTATTTTGAGTAGTTAGGTCCATTCCCCAACCTCTTCCTTTTCCTTCTCTATTTCTCTACTGGGTTAAGTACAAATCACATTTGCAACCAATAATCCGACTAACTGTTTTGTTTTGAACAGGGTACAAAATTTTGTTCGTATCTTCTGTTCCACTTTTTGCGTAAACCCATCCTGATGAGAACAAAACCGTGTGGACAATATTTAATGCATTTACTTCTTAGAAGAAAAGTTTGTTATGTTGAAAATATACATACGCATTACAACCGGTTTGTCTGCTGAGATCAATTGCTTTCCGGATGTGTTACATGGCCAATAAACACAGGCACTGTGGAGGCGCAAATGAGTGCGACAATAAAGGGACGATCCACACGGACAACGGGTGTCACCATGGCGCAGAACGCAGCAAACATGACCGCGGTGGCAGCGGTAGCGGTTGCGCCTTCCTCATCAACCTGCAATCAAACATACGGCAATTTGAGCATGCACATGCGAGATATAGTTTAGCTGAAGTTATGTTGTTCCCATCTGGACATACCCTGTACCACTCAAAATGCCTCACAGAACACTGATTCAAACGCCCTAGTGAAATCCACAAGGTAGCTGATCGAACTCACATCTGATTTTTTCGGGCGGTGAACATGATGTCAACTATATAGTGACTTGTCCGGAATCCACACCGCTTCTCGAGTATACTGGTCTTCAGACCTTCTACATTAGGTTGGTTTGACAGATTTATTGCATGAACCTTTACAGCACGGCACAACAATATTGCACGATACTTGCCAGTTCTTTGCTTGTTCCAATTACTTTTAAACTACGATATGATGTGGGTATCCATGAACTCTTGAGGGACCGTCTCAGGTTCCGGACGGAGTGGATCACTTGGATCAGAGTACACCCACGATTCTGCTCCTTAAGGTGTTGCCACACACTGTCAGGGGTAGTGGATGTAAGAGCATCTCTCAAATGCACAACCAGTGTACGCTGGAAAACATTCTTCGTCTTCAAATTCTCCAGTCGCTTAGTATGCAGTATATTTGTTGTCCAAATTTGCCACAATAACCGCACTTTCAAACGTGAACAAACAACTTCGTTCTTACCGTTTTGTCACCCCTGCTGTATGCAGTCTGAACAACACTGGCGTGATGCGTTCTTTGCGAATGTTGTGTTGTCCACGATCCCACTATCATACGGATTGAGGTGACCGCCTCGCGGATGGGTCCAATAAGCTATGTCGTTTGCTTCGGGTAAAAATCAAGTGTTTGCATTGGTCAGCAATTGAGTAGCACACAGATGGAGTAGACGACTAAGATTTTCAGTAAGTGCATCACTGTCGCGTTGTCGGAGAACAACCGATCAAGCTGCCGATTGGTGCCCGATCGGTCCAGTAGATTGATGTAAGAGAAGCAACCGGTCATTTACTGGTTTTCAGCGGATCATACTGCAGAGTTGATCAGAGTGTTCAGCTCATTTATCATCGTTACGAAGCACGATTCGCCCACAGACACTAAGGAAATTGGTAGACTTATATCGACCAGGTCGTAGGATTATGATCGAATGCCGGGTGATAATGCCGTATAGCTCGCCGACCAACAATAGATTAGTGTGACCAGCGGGTTTGAAACAAACGCTATGAGCAGAACACCTTCTGGTGAATGAGCAACATTGTAGATGATACAGCCAGCGTCTGCTCTCCGTGGTTTACCTTGGCCTGCAAGTCTTGTTTCACTCAAAACTGTGACGTCAGTAACTTGACGATTGAGTTCAATCGCGATCATTGCGGTACAACGTTCCGGCTGTCAGATGTTGCTTTGATCCAACGGCGTGAACAGCAGTTTGAATCAATGGGCATTTGTTGTGTGGGCTGGATAAATTCCACAAGCGAATTGTTACTCACGAGGCTGACCTGAACGAACGGCAACTTGGACCATGATTCAGTTTTGGTTCCTAAAACGCCCATTGACACCGTAGAATTGGTCATTTCATAAAGAACTTGCACCACCGGTCGCTCGTCACTTGTTGACATTTGGATCACAACTCGGCTTGGAGAATGCCTGTCGGACAGACTACACAGAACCTCCTCTGTTTTGCAGAGGCGGTATTAATTACTGAGTGGGAACTAACTCTCTCAGTATATGAAAATTTGTATATGAGTACCAAACTATCCTAGTGTAGTGAGGATGAGCGATCGTAATATTCTACTCACACGACGGTTATTCATGAGCAGGACCGGAGCATATATTTTGACATCGAAGTAGCCGCAGGAAAAATATTGGAAGAAACATCGAAGGGCAGCATCACACAAAATGGTTCTTGCCACGTATAGGAAGTGAACATTGGCGTCTGTGATAACCGAGACGGTCTGGGCGCAGTACCGTATGTAAATGAATGTATTTGTTTGTGGTCCTGTTTTAACGCTCAACCCAAGAGTTGCTTTTTTGAATAAATAACCTTTGTGCAATCCGCGTTCTTGGCTTACAACACTAGTAACTGATACGCATTAGTGTGTCCATGTGCGTGTATTTACTTTATCATTTCGCTTCACAGTTCCATCAAACCTTGTTATACAGACCCTGCGGACTTCAATATGTATCAGTTACCATGCAGCGAAATGTGCTCGTTAGATACATTGTGTAAAATGTGTTTCTGAATTCTTTGTTCAAAATGGAATATTGGCACGTACTTCCGTTTATAGATGTGCACAATAGATATATCGTAATTTGTAGGAAACCTCTGAAAAGTATTGATTTCCTGGACCGTAGAGAATGATAGGTCGTCGACCACTGTTAACAGCTGTGCCGTCAATAAGCAGTTGGTTGAAAGGTACGTCATATAACTCCGTCACTCTATATGAGGAAAACAATAGTGGTAAAATTGCAAATGTATCGCTGCTGTATACACGCAAAATCATTCCTCAATACTAAATATATCTGCTTAGACAGTAATACGACTTTCCACCTTACATGCCTAGCGACTTTTGATTAATTGCTTCCCGTTGGCCTATTCGACATGGTTAAACTCGGAAACAGCCTGGTCTTAGTGAATCTAGTCCAGTACACGAATCTGATCCACACGTCAACGTAGTAGAACAGATGAGGTGACCTGGATTAGTGTGCAGCTGATTGACGGCACCCGACTCAGATTAGACTGCCACAGTAACCAAAATCAAAGGACGAAGGAAAAAACCAGAAGGCACATGAGTGGAAACTTTTGTGGTCCAGCTGGCCAACTGAAGTTAGCCAGTTGGTAAGCCAGTTTGCAAATGAATACCCTAGTTCTCGGAAGCAAAAAGGTAAAACTGTAATGATACGATCTAAGTTGTGAAGGAAAGTAACGAAAAGATGAAACAAGAGACAATACAGTATAGGAGTACACGTCGTTGCAATCTAGTTATAATAAAAATGAAAAACAAAACTTAAAGCTGAACCGGAAAGCACACGGGACATCAAACAATACACCAATGAAGCTGAGGAAAAGAAAAGGTAGACGAACATGATCCGGGTTTCTTTAAAGGGAAGCGGGTGATTTGGCGAACGATGGTGGTTGTCGTTCAATACGGACGAAATATAGAGGTTACAGACAATTAATTGCACTCATTGTACTAGTCTTCTTTTCCATAATCGTGCACTATTGCAGTGAGGACGAACGATCGCACTATAATACTCACACCACTACTACTCAGTAGTAAGGCAGAAGCATGGATTTTAACATTGAAGTAGCCGCAGGAAGAAACATCGGAGTGCAGCATGTCATGAAATGGTTCTTGGTACATGAAAAAACTGAGCATTTACGTCCATGACAACCGTGACGTTCCGAGACCAGTGTCACACGCAGATTAGTGTTTTCGTTTGTAGTCAAGCCCAAGCTCATAACACATGTATTGGTTTTCCGTATAATCGAGGTTTGCACCATCCGCGTTCTTGACTCATAAGACTGTAGGTAACATTGATGACCTAAATATACAACACGGCCAAGCCATTCGATGGTGCGTTCATCTCAACATCATATAGTCATACTCCCTGAAATTATGACAACTCTAATTCATTTTCGTTTCGCGGGCTTGAATGTAAGGCAGCTCCACTGTTGCTCATTAAAGCTTCAGACACCCATAGGGATCACATTCTTCCAGACCATTTTGCTCAGTCCTTCTAAGAACCAAAATTGGTGTCACAATCCGAAAGACGTAATTGGATGACATCCTGGATTTTTATACATTGAGTTGGCAGCATCCGAGACGGATTAGCCTGTCACAGTGACCGAAGCCAAAGGAAGCCTGCGCTTATTTTTATACATACTTAAACGCACAAGCACACACATGGAACATTAAGTAGTAGAACCCTAACAATCAAGAAAATCAAGAAACGTTCTCGGCATCAACTGACCACTTTCTACATAAGGTTATTGACAGTGTCCTACCGAATCATATGTTAAAGTAACCGAAATCTGACGTACTATAGACATAAACATTATTTAACAAAACCTGAAATATCACTGGAAATGTTGCTCTTCGTTATTAACTAATCGTACAGTATGATGAAGAACCCGAAGATCGAATGTGAAATAGTGAGAGCCCATGAACTGAAATACTTTACGCTCTCAACACATTACTCATAAATCTCCACCTGCTTGACTTCATCATGTTCCTTTGGAAAACAAGTCATCCCCGGCTTCCTAATTTTCTACACCATTTTCAGTCAACTATCGTCTATGAAGTCCGTAATACAGATTTATTAGCTGGTGAGTTTCAAGGGTTATTGGTCACATTATTGCGTTCTGTAACCGTCTGCTGTCACGAGGTACTTGCGGTGGGACTTCCGTATGTGTAGCTGCTTGAAGGACCGAGTCAATCAGTATGCAAATCACTATCCTACGATGTGTCTCGTTCTTGTTTCTTTGTTCCTGACTAGGTTGGAAGCAACCTTCTATTAGATGGTTTGTACTACCTGTGTTTGGGGAGCGTAAACGCTACCACTTCAAATCCTGTTTAACTTGAGTACACCCAAACTTCTGACTAGAGTCCGGCGTGGATTCCTAGCTCACTCGTCAGAACACATTTCACCTGAAATGTTTCGTGATGGGGTCTCTTCAAAATTACCTAGTGTATCGAACTACTTCTCAATAATACATTTTCATTTTAAAACCGTTATATCCCTTCAATAATTCGAACAAAACAGTTAGAAGACGAATACTGGTAGATGCTAGCGTTTCGTAGTAGCTCGTCAATACCAAATAACCTAACGAAAATGCTTCCAACTGTAGAGCACTGAGTGGTACAGATGAAATGGGTACCCCAGAAGCTTTATTCAGCGTCATAGCGAATGGAGGCCCGAAAGCAATAAAAATGATGAGGTCCCAAACAAACTAGTGTATATTGAGCTACCATTCAAAGTGGATATAACGACGATGCGTACAACCCAACGGATTGTCTCTTCGCTCAAACGGACTTACAATGCAGCCGAATTGAGGGTCCTTAATCAGACTCGCAGATTACCTGTACCTACAATCAAAGGAGATCAACCTATTGGCGCCAAATCACACTGTGTTTACCAATTCTCATGTAACTGTGGCGAAAGTTACATAGGCAGAACCGATAGATCATTGATCTCAAGGATGAAGGAACATGTACCGATGTGGGTTCACAAACAGGTCTCAAAACCGGACACTGTAGTCACACAGAATCGTAAGCCCCCAGCTTCGTCGATCGGACGACACATCCTGTCAACTGGCCACAACGTGGACCTGACCTCAGCCTTCACCATTATAATGTGCCACCACAACCCACGGTTCTTAAAATTTGCTGAAGCCGTCGCGATAAACCGGTTCAAACGTGTGTTTTGTGTACAAAAACAATTATTTGTGAACCTGAGGTTGCCATGATCCTAAGTCGTGATGAGTGTCATTCAGATCATACGATTGGACGTTTTGTTATTGTTGGTTTCTTTGTTCATACCCCCCGAAGTACTGTAGACGTTAAATTGAAAGGTTCCCGTGTTATTGGTTATTTGGCACTGATGAGCCAATACGAAATGCCAACGTTTTACCTGATCTATTTATACAGTGATTTCGTTGCCTAACTTTGCCTTAATCTGATCCACTAGTTTGAAGGAAGCTTGCGCGAAGATTATTTTTCTCCCCTTGGTTATGTTGATGTCAAACTTACTAAAACCAATGAAAATTGAGGTTATCTTAACATCTACGAGATAGGGTAATTTGGCGCATCGCACAAGAACAAAACAACAACCGTCTTCTCTTCACCAACAACCACTTCACGGTTGGCAAGCAAATCTCAACTGCTAGTGACAACAGTGATCCTGGGACCACAGTTGTTGCTTACATATTTGAGGGCAGGTCACAACTCACCCAAAACGTGGGTCTGATTGATCAGCATACGCCACTCCTTGGAATTATGAAAATTAAGAACAGAATGTCTTCATCACCTCGAGAATAAGTGTTGTCTAATCACAACTTTTGAATGCTGAGTTTGCTAACGCGGCTTTGAATAAGTACGATGTATGAAGAATGCCGTCGGCCTCCGTGAATCTTTGTGAGAAGCAGGGCGAGCGCAGTACTGATTTTGGCATCAGCATACAATTGGTAGTAGCTGTTGCCGACTTGAGTCGCACAACTGGCCAATGACAAAACAACAGCTTGGTTGTTACTGCCTACCCAACTTTCTTCTGAGTCCAGCAGACTGATGTTCGTAATCGCCCACCAAGGCCTCATAAGTATAGGTAGTTATTACTGAACGTGGCGTTCGAACGGCAATACCTGATGGATTAGTTTATTTCCAAGCTGCTCTGTAATTTGAACTCCTAAGAAGTTTTCGAATTATTGAAGGAGCTTGATGTGACTGCCGGAAGTCACATAATCATTTATGTGGTTTTCGCACAACGTCTTTACTACTGTGAATGAACAACCGTTCACTAGGTTGCTGCATCATTTCTGCATCATGATGAGGCAGAGTATAAGAGTTAATGAGACGTTAAATTCCATGATACACAGTAAGAATAAAACCAACATGAAGTGAGTAAATAGTTATCACAAGTCTAGATTTACTTACCTGAGTTGCCATGTGCACAACCACGTACGGCTCTATCTCTACCTTTTACATGGAATAGGTATTATCCACACGATGTTCTGTTAATATGCGATTAAATTTATAAAATCCACATGTATTGTACAGTGCTAAAATTTACATTTGTGAGTTTGAAATTTATCATACGAAGTAGTTGATCTATTGCTCCATGTATATGCTCTTCTGTAAATGTCATAAATACTCTCCAGAACTGTCAAGTTTCACATCACTTTGTTATATGTAAATATCTGAAAAGGAGGCTGCGTGTAGTTCTGTGTAATATTCATTCACGTTTTTATCCAGAGTTTTTCCATAGACACCTATTAAGCAATCGATTTTTCCTTTACCGATTCACTGTGCAGACTATTAAATGAGAAATCGATCTAATGAAATTGTTAGGTTTGCCGAAATTCATTACAGTTTTCACCAATTTCAGACAAAGTTACACAGTGATTTACACTGCTTATTCTGATTTGAGCACTGTAATGTAATTGTGATCTATCCAGGATGGTGTTCAGAATACTTCTGACAGTTCTATTAAGAACATACTAATTCGCCAAATATATCTATCCGGTTACGTGATCAAAACTTTTGCTCGCACAAGCATTTTGTTCGTGTACTGCACCCGCTGCGATTTCCCTCAAACCAGGTGGTCGTGATCAGATCTTTGCTTTGCGACGCGACTACAAGGTAACTTCTATGATGCTTATCACCAAAGTTGATAATTCGTAATTAATGCCTTCTACGTATATTTCCATGCACTAAGGAGAGACATCAATATTGTTCGCTCAAGCATTGGATTCTCTATAGTCGGCATTCCATTCGGTCTATTCACACTTTCTGAAAGCAAGAATGAATGAAACGGTAAGTGCGCGTTTCAAGCCGACGGTGATAAAAGCGACCATTCTTATCGAACTGTCGTTCGCACGACCAACTTCCTGAACAAGATTTCGATTGCATTAGTGACCATCAATCTGCTAACAGTGTGGTCGGATTGGTTAGCTTCAAGGACATTTGTGAAAACTTCTTGAAAATGCATGCACTTGGGATATTTGCTGAGAAGCATAGTTGTGATGTACTTGATCAGCTAAATTTTTTAGTTTGGCCAATGGTATGTCCTTCTCCAAAACATCCAATGTGTGACGGAAGTCGCTTGGGAGGTTCTGAAGCCACAACTCGTGGAACATATGTTGGCTGACAACCGGCCTCTCCGAAAAGTGATTCATGTGACGAACCCGCTTTGACGGGATGCGATCTCTCGATTCAACGTTGAAAAGGATCTTGCATCATAATCCGTCATGCTGTTTGTTAAGTCAAAGAAAGGAGTTGGATTATGCGTTCTAGTGGCCTGGTTTACGAACGGCCTGGACATGTTATATATATATATATATATATATATATTCAAAATGGTCAAGGGACGAAAGGTTATATTTAAATAAATATACTGGTGGCGAACGTGGTTTTACTAATACTACACTAAACCACTCAAATTATCAGTCACTTACGGCCAGATTTAGAGACGCACAAAGCTGTGCAATGGAAACGCGATAAATTGTCCAGTTAATTTCGGCTGTGAGGTTGGTAGTGTGCTACTGTTATTCATACAAACAAAGATGGTGTTCTGTGTGAGGAAAAGGAACATTTGTGATAATATCGAGTACATATGACCTGTTTACGGTCGATTTGGGGTTTATGGAAATCGAATAAATGTTAGCGTGTTAGTCGGTTGGGAATAAGGACGGATAAACTAAATCGACGAGTCACGTTAAATTGTACTACTTTAAACATTGAAGTAGAGTAAACGCTGAACGTGAAATTGAAATTCACAGTGACTCCACAATCGCAGTACCGTCGACGTTCACAACGTTTCTTCTAACAAGGAGAACTACCAAGCGTATCTTCTGAATCTCCATTTGCTGGTTCGTGTAGTTGCTTCCCTCACCACTCAGTCAGGCCTTTTTTCGTTTATTCTGCTATACTCTTTGTTCAAAGCCCTCTTGAAATACGAATGTTGGTGACTAACACTAGGTCCCTTGCATTTACGTCTCGTTTTTTGGTGACACTTCTGCGGACTCCGTAGTGATGGTAGATAGCGCCACAAATGCTGTCTTCAGAACCCGTCAGGCAAATGATTCATTTTCACTAGGGTTTACTCAAACTGTAAAGTAAGTGAGACTTATTCAGCTCCGTAGGCCGTTCGCTCGTTAGGGTCAGTAACTGGTTGGGACGGAATGTTCTGAAGTCATCCGGGATTAGGGTGTAACGGTCGACTGTTGCTTATTCTTCTGACTTCTGTTATTGCCGTTCACAAAACTTCGTCATCTTTTACCTGATCACTCGTAGTCAGCCAGAATACCTACTTTATTGAACGTATCAGGCACTCCTATGCATCATCATGATACCTAGCGTTCGGTGGACAGAATACCCACTCACTGTTTCTCGCCGTGAGGTAGCAATTTACCCTACCTTCAGTCCACGGACCAATAGTGCTCTTTAACTTTGACGCAGCCTTTCGAAAATTCAATCCGTTGTCGTTGTGGATTTTGAATGGAACATCATATCTGTAAACAGACCGGTGGAATGCACACAAAAACGAGTCTGTATCCATTGCTCGTGTTACTTTTAAGCGAACGGTTCCTGTAGACAGACAGATGAAAATGTATCCAAATCGTTTTTCTGTTGTTCGCTTGTGTTTGACGAACAGAGGACCGAAGTCATTTATGTCTATGGAAGTAAAGGTCGACCGGAAAACCAGGAAACGATCCCCAATTATGTGTCATCTGCTGAATGCCAGACAAAATATTGTCTGGCATTCCAAATATTACACTTTATACATTTTTGCAAGACCTTGTGGACTGTCGAGGTTCCGCGAAAAATCCAATACCAATTATGAGCTTACGACAATCCATGAGATGCTCCAACGTGACCACTTTTTCATGACAATCCAAAATAAGTGAACTGGGTGTAAAGCGTTGAGCTGATAAAAAACATGAGATGTTTCGCAGCATATGATAGTGGAGACCAGTTCAACCTTCCTCAGACTTGTAGAATACGATTTCTAGAAAGGGACGCAATGTTCTCAGGGGATTGCGAGACGTTTAAGATACCTGCTGTGGTAAACTAACGTACTGTTTCTAGTCGTTTCAGTTCCGTATCAGAAATGAACCTGTTGTACCACTGACACTATCGCCAATTCCACCTCTTGGACATCACTCATCTTTAAGGGTCTTATTGTCAAGGCTTCCGCTATCCTATCGGATCTTAGCATCGAACGTCATTTAAACCACCATAAAATAACTATCCTCTGTCCCGGCGTCTTCCAACCAGCACAGCTGACAAACACTTCAAACCATGAACTCGTCGTTAAGCAGTGGTTAACCCGAATTACATCACCCTTCAATCATTCTTTCGGAAATTCACCTAATGCCTTTGGTACACATGGCCGCTCTGATCCTTCCTGCCTCAGAACGTCAGGTCCATGAAACCGTCGATTCCACTTGCGTTCATCGCATGCACGTACTCCTCTGGACGCTAAATCTGCGGGTTTCTCTGAGGTTTCAGTCTATTCCCACTGAGCCAAAAATGAGAACTGGTGTACCGCTGACAGTCGATTTGTTATGAATGTGGTAAACCGTTAGGTTGTAGAAAGGATCAACTGCAAGACCATCGTTGGAGCCACTCAAAATGTCGGAGTGAACCTCAATTCAATTTCTTTAGTAGCCCGAGTGGATAGACGGGCGTAAAGAACTGCTACCGTTAATCCTAAACGAGGAGTCGTGGCTGATTTTATCGGAGAGACCTGAGACTTTCCTTTCAACACAGGACACACGATACGCCTATCATCGCTTCCGTGAACTGCTACTCCATAACCCAGCTAAGACGCATCTGAGAAACAATGCAGTCCTATATCCACTGCAGCAAATGTCACTGGTATGATGGGGCGTGGAATTCGCATCTGTTCTGACGTGCAGATATCGGCAAGAAAGCTGCGCCATTCACTCATTTATGGCTCGTCCACAATTCCATCACAGTTCATATTTTTCCGTACAAACGATTGTAGCAGCAGTTTGACTGAAAGCAGTAAAGGGGCAACAAACCCCATAAGATTATGAATGGAGGCTACAAACGACATTAGAGCTTTCTGAGTGCATTCGACTTCGGATTTCGTTAGGCGAATGACAATATAGTCGCCGTAGACGTTCCGCATATATAACAGGATTGCAGGTTACAGTTTACACAGTCACTAAAAACCAGATCGGGCGGCTAGATGACCAGTGCTCGACATTCCGTCGATATGATGTCCAAGTTTCACCACCGTGCATAATTAAAAACAATACTGTTGGGCGGTAGATACAGAGCTTATTGACCATCCTCAGACTGCAGTGCATCCAGATACGTTTTTCAAAACATTAGAAAGCAACAGTAGTATTGCCACGCACACTTGTGACTTGCAATCCACGGA
The DNA here is from genome assembly GCA_013368495.1 of Paragonimus heterotremus. Lineage (NCBI taxonomy): Eukaryota > Metazoa > Platyhelminthes > Trematoda > Plagiorchiida > Troglotrematidae > Paragonimus > Paragonimus heterotremus. Next base: position 174,389 of record LUCH01000715.1, on the reverse strand, counting down.
CATATCTGTGGACAAACTGCTACCCAAGTAGCAGAAATCTACGCATCTGTCGACAACGTGGCAATTGATGCGAATCTGAGGCACATGTATAGGAACATCATCTCCACCGGGGGGAGGCTGAAGGGGAGAAAATGCTCTGTCTGTGTTGACATCCAATCGTTGAGGTATATAGTCGAATATTTGAATATTCTGTATGCACCCATCCATCGGGTACTCAGCTTCAACGCCTTTCTCTGGCAAATCTTGAAAAGCAAATGTTAGCAAGGTATTCAAATGTAAAGTCACAAACACACAAAACCAGACCAGACAAGAGCAAACAACCAGCATAAACATAACACAGCACACTGGCACCATGCACAATGAGCACGTGTGCCTTCAGTCTGGCTGCTCTCCTTTGGAAAACCAGACATGTTTGAACAGGCAGAGACCGATGCTCTAGTCAGCATGGCCCACCTGATCAAAACAATACACAAGCCTGAACAACACGCCATGGTGGCAGTAAAGGTCTGTTTGCACATCTTACAACAGCACACACAGAGTAAGTAACGCATTAAACCAGGAATAAAACGAGTAACTATGCATCATTGACTATCGATTCGGGTGTTTTCTCAAATCTGGTGATGTGTTACACTCGGGTTTCTGATGACACAATCAGTCAACTGAAGAATAGAAAACAGATCAGTGCCAACCCAGTGTTGCTTTCGATGAAGAAAACTGTAAGAATATTGCCACTCACTGTCTTCTAAGTGACACACCGCATGTACCTACTTATGCGTGTTACTCCTTGACTGATTTTCTTGTAAGCAGCCCGATCATCATGAAAGCGTGATTTATGCACATTGTGTTAATGTGAATGAACATCGTTTGTCTTTGTCTGTCAGTATTTTACTTTGACCACCACCACAAACCTACTAAACGGTGATTGTATGACATGAAATTATATCCCATGTAAAAGGCATTTTATGACTCGCTTCGGTCTTGTTTGTGTCCATCGATAGTGGTGACCGCAATGGTGTTCTCAACAGCACCACTTCATGCTATGAACTAAAGACCCTGACCAATGGATCATCGGTTATTAAGGATAACATAGGCGCAATATGACATCTTCCAAACCACAATCTGTATAAAACAGCGGTAAATCTGAGGTGGATTGCTTCCATTTACGATAACCATTCTTGAACGAGTTACGTTATAATTTTATGAAACGACAACCGGCGGCCCAACTGATGACAGTTCTAGCTAGTAGCAATGAAGGTGTGATCCCTGTTCGGATTATCTTCCAGCAATAGATTCAATCAAGGACAACATTTTTGGAGTGTCCGTTAGATGTTGAGACTCACGAAGTATGCTTCAAACCTTGAGCAGCGCTCCTGGTTAAAAGAGACTGTGAACAAAATCATATCTTCTGTTCATTAACAAGTCAAAATAATCCTTTACGGTGCTTACTATTTTTTACTCCAACACATTGATTGTAACACTGATTTATAATGGCAACCTTTGATTCGTGGTGTAGCCAACTATGGGGTTTATGTTCATTGTATATTTGTGCATTTCTGAAACGCTACGGAATTATAAAGATATACTCTGCTTTGGGAGTAAATTTTATGCACTGCCCAAGATTTCCTTAATAACACGAAGATACATGGTTGTTCTCATCTTAGCCTTATACAGATCTATGCTAGTGTTTTGTCCCTCCACCTGAAAATAAGGTTGTATAGTTGAATGCTTAAAAACATTTTTCACCATCTTTTTAAATGAGTACGATTGTGACGTTGCCTTCATCGGCTTCAGTGATGTGAACCTTGTAAGCGTCCTACACTACACGAAGAACATGCTGTTGCGCGGTTGGTTAGATCCAAGACAGTTGGTTGTTTTTACTACAGAACGTTCACAGTCTTGAGTCTCGCTTCGTTGTGCACTTCTCAGTTCATCACTTAAAACATGTCAAACACGAAGCTGAACCCTTTTGGGTACCTTTGTACAAAGGTTGTGAATGTTCTAGAAACATTTCTGTCTTTCCACTAACACCAAATTATCCGGTTTGTTGATCTCCGATTTTCATCCTGTTGCAATTCTACCAGCCCATTCTGATACTCTCAGATGTCCATACCCATGATACTGCTTTCGTTTATCTGGGTCATTGGTGTTACAAGTTATATGAGTTGCAACTCAATTACATACAAACTCTCCCTTCACATGTGTCTCTCGTTGATTTGGTGGCTGAGCGAATAAGAGCATTGTCTCGTAACACGAAGAGTGGTGTGCTCGATTTCTCTTTCAGATGGTCTCTATCTAATGTGTCCAGGTAAACACGAAGTCGGTCATAGAGTGTCAGTATGAAGATGGGTATCAAAAAGCCTTTCAGATAGTTTTATTTCACTGTAGCACGTTCAAATGCTTGCCAGTTGGGTAATATTGTTGTTGTACACATGTCGACTAACTTGAATGTTAGTCATGATCGGTAGTTGTGTAATCCAATGCACTAAGGTGGACACACAGATCTTCAAACTGGGCAAGAAGTTAACTTTGATTCATTTGTTTTTGGGGTACCCAAAGTTTCACCCTCATTAATAAGAATACATATATTACCCGACATCCAAATTCAACAGCGCTCTTGGCCACTTCGTTCTGGATTCGTTGTACGGCAAATGTGCCCTGTTTTAATGATGAGAAGAGACGTGGCAAACAAGCTCACTTTCAACGTTTAATCGCTCATCTAAGTAGAACACATTCAGGCAGGTTATTTCAAGGTGAAAACTAGTACATCAGTGGAGTTGGGCATAGTATGCAATAATGTGATCTTGATCCCATTCGTGAAGTCTGGTAGCTTAATACTCATCACTTAGAGTGTAAAAGATTTGGAAGAAATCAGTGGCCTACAGTGAAGTATAGATGGATGGCTGTAGGCGGTCCGTGGTTTTCACCAAACATTTTGAAGTGCATAGTGACGGTGAATGTAGACAAAGTGCACTAGCCTATGTGATTGTTAGTATACTATTTTTGGTTTGCTTCACCTGCGCTAATCAGCGTTGACAGATCAACTTCAACACAGCAATCGGGTTGATAGAGCTGTTTGGCTCGACCACTGGGGTTGCGACCGAAGAGTTGAGGGTTTATTTCTGTCCACGAGCTAGCCACATAGGATGATGTTCCCAGAAGCGTCCAGATGACCGCCGTGTTGTGCGACCTATGACGTTTGTTCTGCAGAAACAAACGAAACGGTTAACGCAAACGGGGGTATCATACACAAGATGCAGAATGTATGCTTTTCAACTGGGTACTTTTCTGTTTGTATTCCGGCCACGAGTTCATAACTGACGAGGACATTGGGAATAAGATCATGTAACAATCTGGAATATAATAACATATTACTAACTTCCGTTACGTATACGCTTGATTGCCTTCGCCATTGCTTTGTCAATTATTGACGCCGTAGGTCTAGTACAATTGTGTCGGGTTTATATACGCTTGTTTGTACTATAGTTTATTGATAACCAGTCGTTAAATTTTGCTTTACTTTTTCAGCTCCATTTGATTTAACAGCGCCACTTAACTGGCTTTTCTACTCAGACGATGCCTTAATGTATCTGACAAGATCTAGCTTGCGGCTGACATGGTTTCATCTGATTCACATACTGAAAGATTGATTCAACGTCATAATTTTAGGCGAGGCTGGTTGTGAACTATCGACTCACTCGTCTGTCATGCAACGGGTCTGCTAGAGCTTGCCATACAGTTGACTTTCATTATCATCACAAAGCATCAACTCATCCACTTGTAAAATACAATCAGAACACTTGACAATCTTAGTACGGAGATGTTTGTTAACATGCAACGTGTAATACCTTGGCTAATCTCCATCATTACTGCGGCAGTGGAAAATTTTGGTTTATATTCAGCATAAGGACTTTTCGCCTGCTCGTATATTCTGCTGGTGTGGATGTTTTAACAGTTTGCATTGTTTAATTGGATAAATTTGTACGAAATCCATGTTTGTTAACATAAACTACTTCTTAGTTCACAGCCAAGTCAGCGCATTTTCAAGTTTCAACCAACACTGCACAGTTTGCAAACTTTTACAAGACTCCTCGTTGAGGCTGTGGTTTGCCTAAGATTTGAAGTATTTTGGAAACAAGATGGTATATCAACAGAAAACCCTGAGTGTCAAATTAACTTTGGAAATGTTTCCAATCCGGTTTTATCGGTCACTGAAATTGTTTCATCCTAAATTGAGTGGTAATTTTTGGAAACTAGGCAAATGCGTGAGTCATCGGCCACATACGTCAAACACGGCATGAACATAAAAATAGAGAGATAACGAAGTGACGCAAATTATTTGATGCAATTAAAGGTCATCACAATAACTAGATATCGACACACAGATATTTTAGACGCGTACGTTTCGACATTTAGGAAAGATAACACATCGTCTTTGTCGCACAGAATGATTGAGCATTGGTCTAGTTGTTTGTGTTGAGAATAAAATTATACAACGTCACAAAAAGTTGACCAGCCAATTGACTTTATCGAACTGAACAAGATTTGTCAATTGGCTGAAGTGGTTTAGCAAGGCTGTCAAAAGATGTAGTCGGCTTGGATTAATTCGGCAATAGAATCTACTCATTCCAGATAATCGCAAATATGTGCCTCCACTGATATCGGTTTTATCTAGTTTTGAAATAATCTGTAATAAATCGAAACGGAATATCCTGCATTGTGCTGTTTTGATCCGGCGGACTATGCTCACAAGGACTCCGGTCCTTCCAGGTGCAACTTTGTCAGATCGGCCAAAGGGGAGTGGTCGGATGAAAAACAGTTACAATCATAGGATTATATGTCGCGCTGCTGACCGCATACGAGTGCTTAAGTAGTGAGGCACGATCCTGTGAGCATACAACAGAATTACTTTTAGGGTTGCAGCACTGTTGTCTTCTGTAGCAGGATGAAAGGGGTTATAGAAGGTACCCTCAAGCAAAGAAAACTCCAAGCGCCCAATCGTTGACCTTGACCTCCGGCGTAGTATCCAATATGGTCGAAAACATCTAGTATCTCCCAAAAGCCCAATGTACTTTCCAGTATATCCAACGCGCGCAGCATTGTTCAGAATCAGACATTAATGCCTTATTTACTGCGACCTGGGGCTAGGCAAGCCCCTCACTGTCAAGTGAATTAGACTCTTGGGTTATTGGCTACGGGTAGAGTCCCCCAATAAAACCCTGTATCCTGTTGTCTCGCAGGTCAGACTTTTGAGTCGGAGGCTCGGGGTTCGGTCCTTCAAGTCAACCCCCTTCCGCGGCATAAAAGAACGGGAAGTATCGGAAGTTATTGTTCTCTCGACGGTGACATTACTAACCGATCTCGACTTTCTCCTACTGTTTTACCCCTTATTTCTCTTGCCTTCCATATGCCTTCAAGCGATTATTGTTTTCTGAGGCCAAGACAACTGGTAAACATTGGCGCTTCTAATGTCCGCACTCTTCGACAAGTCGGTCAACAAGCTGCTTTGGCTAGTGCTCTCTCAAGTCTGGAGCTTGATGTGTGCTGTGTGTCGTAGACCCGAGTCTACGATTCTAGCAAGGTTATCCATTTGAGCTCACCTCTAGAAAACTGTCGGCCCAAGCACTTCTCTCTCAGGATTCTGGTGACGCCGAAACTGTATCTCGTGGTCAAGCTGGACTGAGAATCGCAATGAGTCCCAGAGCAAAGCAATGTTTGTTCGACTGGATCCCAGTGAACAGCCGCGTGTGCGCTGTCAGACTCAATACGACGGTAAAAGTCTGTCGACGCAAATCAAAAAGGCGTTGTATATTCATTATATCGGCGTACGCTCCAACGGACAGCTGTCCGGATGCTACCAAAGATGCGTTCTATGACGCCCTCGTTGACCTTCTGAGGCAAACTAAACGGTCAGACATCATCATACTAGCGGGCGATTTGAATGCTCAGCTTGGTCGTCTTTCTCCGGGTGAGAAGCGGCTAGGAGGTATGTTTGGTGTCCGGGCACAGCGGACTGATAATGGTAAAAGACTGCTGCAGCTGTGCTCATCTCACGGTCTGTATATTTCGAGCACTGCTTTCCAACACAGGAAGAAGCAGTGTGTTACTTGGTGACCTCCGTGAGCTTCTCAGTTATGAACACAGTTGGATCATATAGTAGTTAGTTACAAGTGAACCCATTCTCTTAGGGACTATCACGCCCTTTGGAGCAACCACCTGGACTCGGACCATGCTGTTGTGCGTGTCCTTTTTGTTTCGTCGTTTGCCCAGAGGACCTACGCTCGTAAATGCAAGGTGGTAGTTAACTGGCATTCGAGCGATAAGGATGTAATGAACGTTTACCAGGGGGTGTTGGTGAGGAATTTGTCTAATTCGAGTCGGGTGAGTGATCCTAATGGACACTGGGAACAAATCACCGCAGCCATGAAAGCATGCTGTGAATAGGTATGTTCCGTTGGTAGGTATGTTCAATTGTTCAGTTGAGACAGAAGTGGATTTCCGTCACGTCGATAAATCTCATGAACAAGCGTCGATCGATCCCACCTGGTTCTGAATATGATGAAAACCATCGATAACTTAAACGCAAGCTGACTAGAAGTTTGCGCAGAGACCGTGAACAATAGAAAGAGACGGAGAGAGCCTTTTCATCCGGGAATAGCAGAAGACGTTTTACCCTGATCTGTGGTTGTGCTGATCGTCGACTTGACGTAAGTGAGATCATATGTGTGCTGAACATTTTGAAGAACAGTTCAGCTGGCCTCAACCAGATCATGTGGACGGCGGAATCCGAATGTTCACTTGTTGCGTTTCAGAAGGCTCTCCATTGAAAGCAGTGGTGCTCCTGCAGCTCAAGTTATTGAAACACGATAAAGTTCCTGGATCAAACCTCTTCCCTCCTTCTCTTTCCAAAGGTGGTGGGGAGAAGTTGATATCAGAACTGACAAAACTACTCAAGACGATCTGGGAGACCGAAGAGGTGCCTCGTGCTTGGTACCTATCCACAGTCATTCTCGTTTTCAAAAGGGACCCGAAGGTTTTATGACGACTACAGAGAAATCATTTTGAGGTCTGTTGCGTCCAAGTTACTCACTGGCCTCGTTTTACGTCGGCTCACTAAGCCCAGAGAATGTAAAGTACACGAAGAACAGGCAGGATTCCCAATCCGTTGAGGATGCGTTGATCATACTGTTACCTTGCGACGGATCTTGAAACATCGACTCTGATACAGACAGCCGACAGTCGTGGTCTTTTTGAACCTAAAGGCTGCTTTCGATTCAGTTGTTCGTAATGTTCTCTGGAGTTGTCTTCTTCGCACAGGAGTACCAAAGAAATACGTGAATCTATTGAGATCACTGTACGCTCACTCTGCAAACAGGGTGAGAGTTTATGGACAACTGTCTCGGCGGTTCATCACTTCTAATGGTGTTTGTCAGGGGTGTCCGATTTCCCTTTCTTGTTCAATTTTGTCATGGACGACATTTTGGAAAATGCGCCTGAGGAATCCAGTGACCATGGTGTTGAGTATGCTGGACAAGGTAAGTGAACGGGCTGGTTTGTATGGAATGCACTTTGCACCTTCAAAGTACAGAGTGTTGCTTCAAGACTTTGGTGTTCTCACTCCCACTTTCTTTATTTCTTTTAATCCACTTGAGACTGTGAACAGTTTCACATACTTGGGTAGTACTATTTCGTCAGCTTGTAATATTGCTGAGGAAATATCAGCGAGGACAGCAGAGGCACGACTTGCCTTTGTCAAACTGCGTCATCCCTGGCGTCGGAAAGATGTTAGGTTGTCGCTGAATGGAAGAGTATATAATGCTTGTCTACGTTTCGTTTTGCTCTATGGTTCAGAAACGTGACCTGTTCTCAAGGGTGATATCAGCAGGCTTACTGCTTTTGACCATCGTTGTCTCCGCCAAATAGCCCACATTAAATAGACTGATCGCGTGAGCAATGTGGCAGTTCGTCGGCGCGTATTCCGGAACACTCGGGAATCGCGGTCAATTGGTCAACTAATCACGGTACACAGCTTGCGAATGTTAGGCCACGTACTCCGTATGCCACCTGAACGTTCACCGTACCAGGCATTATATACTGAGACCACCAACAGTTGGGTAAAATCATGTGGTGGTCAAGCAACAAAGTTGTCACAAAATATGAAGACCCTGACTGCTCCACTGAGCAGAGTGGGTAGGTGTCGCTTGCCTGGATGGGGTCCTCGTGATCACTTAGGCCGCTGGTTAGAAACGCTATCTGAGATGGCGGTGAACCGCAGTCATTGGCGTACCTACATCCATACCATTTTTAGTTCTTCCGTTTAGGCTTCTCTAGTCTAAATTAATTATCAAACTTAGTAAACTTTTCTCCTAGAATATTACACGTTGCTATTGAGGTGAGCGGCAGCCCGAGCCACAATACCTTTTGGTCAGGCTCATGGCTGCTATGAAGATTATGATGATGATGATGATGATGATGATGATGATGATGATGATGATGATGATGATGATGATGATGATGATGATGATGATGGGAATGTGGAAGCTGCGATCAGTTGTGGTTTATGTTCAACTTGATATGAACTAAATCCTGACTATTCATCAGCATTAATGATTATTCTACAAATCCGTGAATGATGATACCTAATTTGAGCAAAAAACATTATTCCCAATCCTGTCTTATACAGCGCATGGTAAAGCCTCCAGGACAGTTCTGATTAAACGTATGATGGCATGTGCTCAGACGATTGAAATTCAACGATGGTAGTTGTGTGCATTGTAAGAGAAAGCCTAGTGGGCTCCACTTCATTGTAAACCGGACAATAGAGTGGTCCCTACAACATGGCAGCTAATTGAAACCGTTGTTTGGTTCACAACAATAAGAGCGCATTTTTTGATCAAGACTCTGTGAAACTGTTATGTTAGTGTTGCATCTCAAGCTGTTTTCTTGTTTTCAACTCTGAGTAAACAGAAATTTCGAAACACATTCCGATTGCATTATTAACTAGACAACGAGTAGTATATTGACAGATAAACAATAACTAATTAGAGAACATACATTTTGAGGTTAGCCTTCCAGTTTGGTCTCTATTCTACCTAACTGATGTTGACATGGTGATTTACACCTGACCGACGCAATTAAAAGTGTATCACACGTGGTAATTTTTCGTTTTATACTAGTATATACGGTAATATAATTAACGCCGATGTCGAACTGTCAGCTTTACCCACTGTGAGCAAACATTTCTCTATAGGTTTCCTCCCCGCAAATTAATTTTGTGAATTCATACTAGCTGTCCTCCTTGACAGCACACCGTGCAGATGGGACTTCATTAAGTATCGCTGCCTTCAACGACAATGTCCAGCTGGTCGCATTTTAGTGTCATTCTCTTCTAAACTGTAGGAACTTGAGTAGATTTCGGCAGTTTATGTAAAACCTAATGATTTTAAAAACGTTTTTGGCAGAAAGAGAAAAAAGTAAACAATATCTTACGTCTAGGACGCAAAAAAGTCTGTAAGGTATGCCAACGACTACTGCCTTTGACATTTCCACCTTGGTATTTTTGTTAATCGGGTATCTAGTATACACTGTTTCTAGGCCTAACCTGTTACTTATGTCTTACAGTCATACAGATCAACTAGAGTCACTGGTTAATTATTGTAGACTGTATACCCCATTGCTTGGCAATCAGTCTTAACTGGGCATGGCGGCAACTAAGACTGGGAAAAATTTATAATTCGGTCTTTAATCACAATCATCATGAAAGACATGATTGAAGAAGCTGGCAATTTTTAAAAATCTGCTTTACCTAACATCGTCACAGCTGAAACCATCCTGGGCATCCTTGTACCACGTCCACCAAAACGATCATAATATATGACTGAACAAGGCAGAAAGAATGAGTGAGTGAGTGAGCTTTAGTGGTGACTGTCTATAGTCGATTCTACTTCGATGAATACAATAAAATCGAGACTGATGTAAAATGTATAAATAAACTATAGACATGTCATTCACTAATCTATTCAACCCTCAGGTTCAATGATGGGGCCAAGCTAAAGTCCGATTACCGTTAAGCGTTTTGTTCGGCACCAAAATTCCAGCAAAACTACCTTAACAAAATGCAACAGTTGCAGATTTTTATTTGGATAAATAACTTGGAACGTTTTGCCCATTATGTTGTGGTAACGACCCATCTGAGGTGACATGCGTTTCCAGATGCTGTGAAGATACCCGCATCACATGCTCTATCGCACACCCTGAGCTGCATTCTGAGATACAGATATACAATTGGAGCTTTGCCCCAGCAGTATAAGCAAGAGGACGATAATGTGAAAATATCTGAAGGCTGTATAACTCGAAGAACGAAATTATCTGAAGCTGAGAATATAGAGCTGGAATCCATATCGTTTTATAACCTAACAAAATTCGTTGCACCAGAATGTCATAGCGCACTGGCTTCCACTGGTTGTTATTACAACGTATTAAAAGCATTTCCGTCGAATGACGTTTACAGAAGAACTTGCAGACAGCCACAGTTTGCATACGGAACAATTATATTGGCAATTCGGGCCAGCCGAATTGGGGGTATTCCAGGTCTACAAAAACCAATCATTTCAATCTGGTTTCCTCTTGATTTTTTAATTACCGGATTTTTCCAAATTTGGTACACAACGTTTAGACCGTCTAATTTATACTACCATCCTGCATGATAGCTGAATAACGTGTAAAAGGCATTCACTAAATAATTAGCCCAAACTGAACTTCAAATAGATCAATCACCCCTTCGGGGAATATCGAGAATTCTCCTCAATAGACGAGATACTTGATTCTTTCTCTAATCCTTGGTTTACAGTAGCACATATCCTGTTTGAGTCTAGATAAACTAAACCGTTAAGTGTGATAACTCATCAGCAACACGCTGTCGTAGCTGGATATTAGTTGTTTCAGACAAAGTTTCCTGTCCACAAATTTTTAGAAAAGCCATTCGAATGTCAACCGAGATAAAACTTTATGCACACCCAATCTGGGAGATATCTTGTTGTTTAGTGTAAAACCGTACATTCGAGACATTCATGCATAAAACCGTAGCTTCCAGTTTGTTTTCAGAGTACACGTAAATGACCCAGTTCCTGAGCAGAGTTGCGGACAACGAGGTCATCTCCACGCTACTCCTAAAATTCACACAATGATACATCCAAGAGATGAGTGGCGAGTGATGTTGACAGATAAAATGTGGCATTTACTCACAGTTTGTCACAAATATTTATTCCAGTGGTTGCTGTAGCCAGCTCCCTCCGAAAGAAAACACTGTGGTTGAGTATCGGTTAGTTTACACTTCACTAGTACGGCACTTAAAGTAACCTGCGTGGGCGTGGTCTTTGGCTGTATTCAAACTAGCGACATGAATAGTGTTCCCAAATGCGTCAAGCGCTCTAATAGCCGGGCGTTGTAGGAAAATAGGGCACAAAAGACTACGAATCGTCTCATTAAGTCAGTGTGCTGTAAATTACGGGACCAAGGATCAATCAAGTACGCGGGAGTTGGTCTTATTCGTTTGAGTCTAGGAAATATCATCCTGTTATTGTCAAACGGTTGGTGCGTCTAAAAGTTTAGTTATCATTGTCAACTTTTGGAAATGTGTTACATTGGATGCTGAACAAACCTGACTTAAGTATACTTAGTCTCATTCAGTTGCGTGACCTCTTTTCTCAGGTATTTCTTCTTTCCACCTGGAGATGCCGTGATTACATCACATCATCAAGTTAGTCAGTCGTTCTCCTCTGTTGCAAAACTCACCAGTTGACAAACGTTAGCACTCAGCTGATGAATACTATATGCCCGAAGGCCTGTCGTCAGTACGAATGTTTTCATTAAGTAGTATGGAGATCACGAAATCTGCTGTCGGCCGCAAGTGAAGTTTCACACAAATGATTCGTTGCTCTTCCGTGTAGAAACCTGACAAATCTAACTCAGTTCCGTCACGTTGGAAAATCGATGCATGTTCATTTGTTATTACACTTACGTTCATATCACAGGTTAAGAAACACAGATGCAGTTCATCTTGCATCCAGCCAAGATCCGCGCAAATCAGTCACACTGCGTCCTAGTGCACAACCAGAGAAAGTTCGCGTAGGAACGCTACCTATCGACCCAAAGGTGCTAACCTTATCTCCGTTTAGCATAAACAGGCGCATTATCGTATGTTTCTTCTGCAAAACTATTTCGACCGTCTTTATCAGTTACACAGATTTTAGTGTGTGTTGGTGGTTTGTAAATTGTGAATGGTTCAGTGATACAGACAACGACAACAAATACCCACCTGCTTAATTCATCAAGAGTGTATCCTATTAGCTTGTGACTGAATTCTACATTTTCAGTAGATTGAGGTAAATGTGAGTACTTCAAGCACTAACGAGTCTATGATAGTAAGAGTCGAAGGATGTCAGAGAAAGTGACTTATTGTACTCCGCTGATCACCGGTGGATGAACTTCCTTTCAATTCCCTGCATGACGTCATCACTTGGAAAGGAAGAGCTCCCTCCTACAGACAAACTTGTGGAATGGAAACTTTTCGAAAATTTCTTGTGGATGTTATTTGGAAGAGAGAAGCATAGCCAAACCGCAGCCTTAAATTGAAAGAAATTTCACTATCTGTAGGTAAATACCGATCTGGAAACAATTTCCTCCCGAAAGATAAATGAGTGAAAAAATCAGAGAGTGTAATGCAAAGTTACTGTCAATCGTGCGGCCATTGATCAAAACGCTGTTAGTAATTTGGCTGGTATAAGTGTCTGGTTTTATCCTTATCCTTTGACACGGTAACAACTGTAAAGGCAGGTATGAGTAAGCACCAATGGGGGTAGACTGAAGGGAGTGTTTTTAAAAAGGGTTTTGCTTTGTATTAATTTAGCAGTTTACTACTATCCAGTCCTGACAAGTATAATGTGTTGCACCGAAAAGAAAGCGTTTTTCCGGCCCACTTCCTTGGCTCAAACGTCGTTGGAAAGTACAAGCGGTATTGCCTGTTCTGACCAATGCTTCGTTGTTAGTGGTATTTTCAGCAGAATGATGTGTAAACGAATGAGCTTCGATGATGGTTGCAAACCTGATGTCAACAATATATGGCTGGTAGTTGCGAGTTACTTGTGGTTTCCGACGGGGCGTTTCCAACTCACACATATGGTTAAGGCCATTTATTTTTAAAAATGGCCCTAAAATCACTTTGTCTGGGGTTATTAGTTGGAAAAACCCTTTCTCGAACTGACAGCTAGCCGGCACTTTACTTGTTTAAATGCGGCAAGCGAGTTTACCTCAGTTTACTGTTGAGTACAATAAAAAAACTGCGATTATCACACCCGCGTGTGCCTGAGGAAAGATAATAGATTTCAACATTCTCTGAGCGTCTTCCGTTTGAGGATGCATTAACTGAAACCATGTAGATTACTTTCCTTGGATTACAGAAAGAATGTAGATGTTGGTTCTCACTAACCCATTCAGGTGGACGTTGAACCATGTCGTAAAGCTCACTACGTCAGAAATTGAGTGAAATACATCTATGCTGTAGGTCACCGCGTAAATCGGATTTCAATTCAATCAAACAAAGATGGAATTAGTTGGCCTCAAAGCAGTGGGCAGTGAATGAAGCAACTCACCTTACCCTAGATTTGTTAGTGGTATAAGCGGCACAAGGATGAAAGTGAGGCCAGAGTTCACAACTGAATGGCCGGTGGCTGGTTTAGTCTGCAGAATGTTACAGTTCTCCTCTTTGAGTGTTACACATTTTGGTGAGTGCAGATGAATAAGTTCACTTGGTTGTAGGGAAGGAAGGCAGGTGGTTACTTACGCGTAGTTGTATCTGATTTGACCGAGGAATATACTGGAATATACTGCCTACCAACACGAGGTATGCTGGCCAACGATCTTTTGTGTGAAGGAATTTAAGGATGAGGATGTGAGTTCGGTTCAGATGCCTGGAAAACACTGTCTTGACCTACTATTGCTAGCCTCAGAATATAAGCTGTTTTTCTAAGCCCTAGGACTCCTCCAATGATCTGGCTTTCAAAACTTTGAAAGTTTCGTGACATTTTACAAAAGTCTGTATGCTCGTCACCGATTGTGATCAGGTCGCCCAGCTAAACATGACGTAGAAGGATTACAGGTGTACGTTTCAAAAACGTTCGCCAAACATTTTGACCATGATTGCTTAGAGTTTGAACAAACTTAAACCGTCTGTCATTAGAGCCTCAAGTTCTCGTTCGTGTAAGGATACGGTTTGTCGGTATCACCAGTTCAAAGTTATTGATGACGGCTCATCATCTTGAAAAGCACCGAAAAAAACACCTCGCTCGAAACTGTCTATAGGTCTTGCTGTGGCTGCGCATTTCGGGCCTAAAGAGCCGATTGCAACTGATACCGATCATCACATCGTTGGTTGCTGCATGTATGCAGGTTGGGCGCCGAAAATTTCAATCCCTATTCTTTTACCACAGCTGATCGATCTTTTGATCACGTGTGGGCATGCTGACCTTCATACCGACTTTTACTTGTTGCAACCTGCTGCCAGTACTCCTTGGGATACAGCCTTGGCATCCTTACCACTTAAACCATTTCCAAACAGATCTCTGTGAATCAGGATTATAGATTGAACTGCTCTGCACTTAGTCTACCTGGCCCGTTCAAAACAAACTTCTTTGACTAAATAAAGTGAACATACTTGGAAAGGTTGCTTTATCGGTTACTTCAGTGGGCGAGATTCAGTACGGCAGCGGGCTGGAATGAATTTAGGCAGTCTTTCTGATTCACGTACTGCGTCCACACCTCTGAGGTAACACACTTTGTCACACTGTTACCTTCATCGTAATGAACAACATGCAGCTGTTTCGTACCCCCAGGGAGAGTTGGGCCTTCGTTAGTTATGCTTTCCGGATGCACCATTTGAACTCTCAGCAGATGGTGGAATCGCTATAGAACGACGACGCAAGGTAGGTGACTATTTTTCCTCCAGTTACAGAAGGTGTTTACGATTAAGAATGTCATATACATTTCTGACCTCTTGATTCGTAAGGTTTATCATCTTCTGGTCAATCATTGGCCCGAAATTTGCCCACGCACATGGACGAGTGCTCATTGTTATCGTGTTAGTAACTCACACACATTTAGTGGCTAATGGGCACGCCGTTTTAAAGCATAATTGAATGTTCGTGTGCCATTGTCGTCGAGGTAAGACAGCAAGGGTGACCTGATAATGCATTGTAATGTGGTCAGCAAATGAAGCGTGAGTCACGTGGCATTTACTTCCATTATTTTAGTTACTGTGTATTGCGTGAAAATACCAATGTGAATGTTTGAGGAAAATCGACTCACTCACTTTACTAGAATTGATTAGGTGACAGTTAGATTAGCGTCCATCATGCCTCAGCACACAGTTACTATTGTATTTCTGTGTATTGAGTGTTGCTTTACTGAATCCTGCCAATTGATTGGTTAATGGAAACAATCCGTTAAATTTTAACGATTGCCACTGAAATGAACTGTTAAAATTGAATTGATCTTATCATATTTCTGCAGCCAATAGTTTCCATATATCACTTACAGCTATCGATTGAGTGCCAGACACCAACTGGTCACACCCAAAATTAGTGTCAAATCGTGTAGATTAACTATTTTGATTGCCAGATCAAGTAATCTGTTCATCTAAAGGTTTTCAGTTTTGCATTCGGCTCTTGCTCAGCTAATTAGTAAATTCTTTGAAGTAGTCAGATAATGCATCTTGCAGGCGGTTAACGGTTCATTTTATCTTTTAATCTCCCGCTCAAACGTAATCAGAATGTCATTTTCTGTACGCCCTGTTGCAGCGGTTGAATGGAGAATGCTGTTAACTGAGATGAACTAGTGTCGTGAGACAGTTTTCCGCTAAGCAAGTCCGTCTGGCATCTGCTGGTCAGTGTTTCCACGCGTTTACTAGAGTTAGCGAACGTACTATTCAAATAGACTATCCTCCAGTGTTTGTAGGAGACGCAGCTAAGGTAATTAAGGCCTACAAAAATTATTTTGCTTTTACAGCAAAAACACTAGGTCATATCCATCTGTTATCTTTACCACTTAAGGCACAGTCCAACCAAGTACAGCGGTACGGCGGTACGTATATTGAAGCCTTAAACGTGCCAACATCTTTCAGTCATCTTGCCACATTTATAACGCACCCGGTGGCACAACTCCAGAGGTGCCGCATTTGTTTGGCTCATTTGTTTCACTCACGGCTGCAACGAACACTCTGCACAAACACTACTGAAGTGGTTGCATCGTGAACTCATGAAAATAACTGTCACTGATTCATAATTTTTGAATCAACCGAACGATGCTCCATGCTATATATGTTCGTACTATTCAGTAGCTGGACGTTTCACGAAGGGTCGTATCACGCATGAGTGCCAACATGGTCAACTTATGTGACTGTGTGGTTTGCGGTAAAATGTCACGTTCTCTGTTGTTCCTCTTAAAGTTGTAGAACATTCCCACCTCAGAGCACCGAAACCATTTATTGGGTTTATACTAAGTTTGGGTGATTTGTGAAACTCCACTCAAATTGCAGGTCAGAAATCCGAAGCGAACCTATTCACATTCAGTTGCAAATGGAAACTACTCCACACCGACTGATTCGTCCACCTCATACCAAGTCAGTCATGGCAGCTATTTAGATCCCTGAGTACCTCGATTATCCTGCTAGTGTTCATTAGTGCAGTGAAAATTAAACAATTAGTCAAACTCATTTTATGAATCATCCAGCGAACACGGATCACAGTCTGGAAAAATTAGCCCATCTGTTTCTTGATTGCATGCGTTATATCTACAGATTAATAGAGTTTCAAATTAGTACTGTACGCTGAAAACTGCAAGCTCACATGCGTCATAAACTTTTATTGGTTGCACTGAGAGCACTTCTCAAGAAAATTGCAGCACTACCTAGGATTATGTATTTAAAGATAGTGTCAGTCAATAATTAACGCTTGTGTCACCAGATAGTTCTGTAGAACTGATAAGTAGTTTGAAAGATGATAATTTAGGAGACCCAATTGCAAACTCTAGAAATCGGCTCGGTTCGAAGCAGCAACAGAAACAACATGTCAAGGCGCGGCAAGTGCTTTACCAGCTGAGCTATGGAGCCCTAGTGGGGTTTCAAAATCTCATATTTGGAACTAGCTACCTACCCAACCAACTGTGTTAAGTGGAACCCACTAAATGATCCAGGAGATTGACTAACCGAACAGGATATCTCGATAAGTTCGCGTTGGAATCCACCAACTCCACCGATGAGCATTGAAATCGGATCTTCCGGCATGGCTTTATAGCTCAGATGTTAAGGCATTTTCCTCCTCTAGATGTGTTGTTTCCGTCGCTGTTTCGAATCCGGCTGAACTACAGATCTTTCGCGTCTAGGTCCCTTCTAATGTTCTGTAAAACAGAAGACGAACGGGCATCCCTATACTTCTCGATAAATCATAAGCGGGAAGTCATGACTGAAAAAAAGATTGGTTCCAGCATCCAGAAAAATACGCTTCAGTTTAGGTTATATTATTTTGCTTGCGTGCAGAGCTCGGACTACATCTTGGTGTTTATTAATACGGAAAACTTCAAACAAGCTGCCACTGAGGAATGAGGAGGCGAAGTTTTGTTTAAACGTAGGAAACATATAATCCTATAACATGCATCCAACAGAATTCGGAATTTGTTAGGGGATAGATAGATGCTTGAGTTAAATGATTCGAGAACGACCACACAACAGATAGTCCATGAAATTTATTGAATGAGTTGGTGGAAATCTGCAGGCGTGCTGTATGTCTTAGACACTTTGGCAACACAGATAAAATCGAGCATCAGTTTTTATCTGGACTTACCATTACGACTGTGTGATCTCTTTTCGAAAGGAAAGTTTGGTCGGAATGGATAAATTACGTAAAGTTACGGCTGGCATGATCTACAAGAAGGTTACTCATATTCCAACAAGTGGATCGTTATTAAAATCCTGGGCTATAGGCTACAATATTTTTAAGTGATTAGTAAAAATCGACCGACAACCTTGGATAAACCTATACATTCAGTAGCCAGCAACCTTTAACAGGCTTCAGCTGCTGCGCACTAAATCACAAAATTTCGGAGCTGCTTTACTTTGGAAGGCCTGTGCAGCAATGCTCACGTTACACTAAACGAAAAATATTGTGATTTTGTGAAACTCAAATTTTGGGGGAGGGCTGCTTACAGTCGGTTCATCAAACACATTTGTAAACTACCAGAGACTGCAGGCTCAACTGCAATACAAAAGTGCGGAGAGTTAACTGGCCTTACGGAATATTACTCTGAAAATTATGTACGGACCCTATTTTTTTGTCGTTTACTTGATAGAGAAAGGACATGACGATACATCACAAATGTAAAATAGGTCGAAAGAAATTTGTTGCTCTTGTCGCCTTCGAAGAAGAACTGTCCTTATCGTCCGTACAGTTTTTTAGCAGTTAACTTGGACAAATTATCGAACAGAAAGTTCGATTCAAGTGACAGAAAACATCTAAACATGTTGATCAGTACTACTGTAGAATATGTGATCGATGTAGTCCATACAGAAATGTGTAACCAGTGAATAGTACATAAACGTTGTCAGTTATCAGTTGATTCATTTGTGTAGTGACTTGGTCAGCTGAAAACTTCTATGTTCTTAATGGTTTGTTTCGAAAATTCGGTTGTTTTCAGGACAAACGGTCGCACATGATTTAACATTCAGCAACTTGCTGAGAAATACCGGGAAAAAAACCTAGAACCTGAAGACGTTTTGTATTACAGTATCGCATCGTTTGTAGTAAGCGTTGTATCCAATTTGAAGCTCAAAATCTGAGGAATACGGTATTTGGGAATTCATGAAGTTCTTGGAATTTATTAGTTAAAGGGATTCACATGTGCCATACTTGTACAGTGCACACCTACAAAATGATATGATTATCTTTAGTAATAATATACCGATATTTATGTAAGTAAATAATTTCCTGTGTTCCCTGTGTAACAAACTAGGGAGTGTGGATATAGCACAGATGCGTAGTCATTTGTTCTATGAATTATTCTACAGTGGGTGAAATGACTCTATTGAGAAAAGTTTTTCGAATGCTATAACTCTTGTTTCGATACTGCTCTCAGCAATTCATCCTAAGCTGCCTCGGGTGACATTTGTTACATAAGAAGATGATTTCTTACTGACTCCTAATGAAGTATGGACTGCTTTGAATAAACCTTGCTACAAGTACCGATAAAGATAAGTGTTGGGTGTGGTCGATAACTTTGACATACAACACTAGTTTTCCAACCATGATTCTCACTGTGAGTTTCAGCCATTTTAGGGGTTATTTCATTAAAAGCGCCAAAACCAATAGCCGGTCAGTTTATCAGTGACATACTAGTTTAATACATGTCACACACAGTGTACGTGTTTCGTTCTTTCCTCTTGCACTGCCAGACCATGTTGGAAACATCAAACCCCATTTAGCTGATCAACAGAACGTCAGCCCACACACTCAGGATGAACTAGCGTGGGCAGGTCAACATGGACTTAAAGACCGGTAGATAGATAGGTAGAGAGCTGTGCAGTGTGTTCCCCAAGACAACGTATGAAAACCGGGCAGAATGAACAACACTGATCTTAT
This sequence comes from Paragonimus heterotremus, assembly GCA_013368495.1. Classification (NCBI taxonomy): domain Eukaryota; kingdom Metazoa; phylum Platyhelminthes; class Trematoda; order Plagiorchiida; family Troglotrematidae; genus Paragonimus; species Paragonimus heterotremus. Next base: position 154,710 of record LUCH01000715.1, on the reverse strand, counting down.
GAAGTAGAAAACAGAAGTACTTGTTAGAAATCCGTAAAATGTGGAAATCTGATTAAACGACTGAATTTTTCATAATGAAGAGTGCGCAGAAATGGAACACGCAAACGAGAAATTCCAGGAACGCGAAATTATGTTAACTGAGCACATGAGTACGGTGACCTTATTAGTCTGCGTAGATTATCAACTGCTTTACAAGACCAAAACCAAGCATCCTTCGTCATTTCACAGAAACGAACATAAATGTTTCTTGAGTTTACATATAAATTCTGGAGATAACTTAAACTGTGGCCTCAATCTTCAAACCAAAAAGAAAATAGGACGAGAGATTTCAACTTTTTTCTAGAGATTTGCGGATACTTCATTCTCGGCTTATCAACGCCGAGACCCGCGTTTAACTTCCTGTCAAGCGTTTACGCTAGTAACCTCGGTCACGCCGAGAGATTTGTCATTAACAACCCAACTGAAAAGTCTCGTAGTTTTCAGACTGTTAAAAAACAATACAGACAATACAGAACGGCAACGGCGTAAATAAATCACTGTCAGTTAGACTGAAGACGATGGAAGACACCGCTAAATATAGCAGACAACATTTATCTTCAGAACAACTAGACTTCACCGTGTACTGACAGTATCTTGTAACTTCAAGAATTTCGAAACTGTTGGTTCCCTTCATGAGTTTGGATAGGTCAACTCGAGGAGGTAAGTGATTTAATGTTCTCTGGAACAAAAGTTCGCATGCTTTGATCACGTAACTTGCGTTAAACACTGCCCTACGAAACGGAAAGTACGGGCTCAAAAAGTAGACAAACGGAAAATATGCCTAGAGTTATTGCGAAACCTGGCTACAGCGGACAACAGGACCTCATGCTAGTTTAAGGTCAAGTTGGTTCGGACAATCCTGATTCACACCATCTATCCGGTAATCTACATTCAGTGAGGACAATGCATTATCAACAGATGGAGACCAGTTATTGATTCGCTGCAACCTAAACTTTAATAGATGATAGGTTTTGTCGTATGATCACATCGCTCGTCCTTATACGGTCCTATTACAATACAATCTTTTGCTTAAAATTGAGAAGGAAGGTAAGTTGGTTTGTGGAAATTATATTGGGCAAATAACAGTGAGATTTGCAAGAAGCAAGACAACTAAACAATCGCGATCAAATAAACATCAATTCTGGTGACTTTCCGGAGGATTTCACCACCAGAACATCATAAGTTGATTTTGTTTGCCAGTCGTCCACTTCCGCAATAGCTCATCATATCATCTGCTCTCACTTAACTCGGAACTTTGTGGCCGGTTCACCTTTTGCAATTGCTTTGATGATGGGAAGCAACTGAAACAAATGAAACGAAGTCAGCTGAGGAAAAAAGGAAATTTTCAATAGAAATTAAATTCGTCTTAACAGGCAGTAAATTTAATGAAATGTAGAACACGAATTACAAGTTGAATGCATCATACCTCCTGTGGTTCCGGCTTCTTGTTTGTTTTCGATTTGGAGTAAATCAGAACGCCGTCGACAGTGATTTCGAACGAGTCTGGAAAACAGTATTATGAAACGATTTCACATGACTATCCGTGCAATCTTAGAAGCAGTACAGTTGACTAAGTTGTTTTAGAAAATTATATTCATTTTGTTCGACCTCGTTTGTTATCTAGGTAGACATTTTTAAAATTCTATCGTCCATTTGTTCAAGTCAACCGTCTCAGTCAGGATATGCTTTACTAAACGTGTGCCAATTTGAACTTACTGAATGCCATATCATCATCAATACTCTGGAGGTTACGCTAGAAAATTCTCGAAAACACAATTTTCTTTCTCTCAACTCACTCCGATTTTCTTGCATGACCGTACATTGAGCAGATGGGACCTCTTCGAGGATCGCTTCTTTCAGCGACTCTGCCCAACCGGTCTCGTTTTCACATCAGTCTCTCCTAAAATGAATTAACCAAAAACAGTTGATGGGGGTTAAGCGGTAAATCTAAGCACAGTAAACTGCATAGTACAGAAATAATGTGAAAACACAGACCGACAATCAAAATACCAGGCCGAGGCAAATTAGTACTCACTTGTAAGGTATGCAAACCTTGACTGTCTTCGACATGCTTTTGAGGACGTAATCGGCAGCAGTGACAAATTAATTTGGTGGCTAGCGTCCCTTTCGCAGTTTATATATCAGTAAATAAGAAACTGGCCTACTCTGATTGGGTAATAAGTAAGCGCTGTCACTCGATTGGTGAGTTTCCACCCTCGCATGCACGTGAATGCAGACTGTTGAGAAATCGATATTTATGATGCGTATTGATCACTGTTGAACTGGCAGTATGAAACATGACGGTAGAAACGGAACCGGCATTGTCTAACGCATAACCATCATAGTTACAGTCACCATAGTTACAAGTAGCTTTGCGCATGTGAGGTTTAATATCAAGCCAGGTCGAGAAACCGCTTCATTCATATTTCGAGAAGAATACTCATTTTTATAATAACGTCTTCACCAGATGCAATGCCTAAAACATGGTGAGTACAAGTGTACGATCAAGTCCTACAAAAGGTCCGGGATGAGCAGGAAGGCGTGTAAAACAAAGAACAGCAGAAGGACCTTAAGCGCTGTAACTACATGTGTGGATTCGGGAGAGAGTTCGTTTAAGATATAGACACATGAAGAAATAGATTGAGAAAGGTGATCAGAATCGTAAAAAATGAAAGCGAACGTCTACATCGCTTTAAAATATTGAACCCCAATAAATTAACCGAAAGTGACACCAGAATGACCATGTCCGTCAGATTTAGAGCAGGAATAAAAGTTTTGATTTTTGGTACGTAGACCGCGAACGGCTATCCGAGTACAGTGCAACCAATAGGCGAGAAACGTACATTCACTGGTCGGAAGATACGGTTACGCGTGGCCCAACAGGACTTCTGATTTTGATAAACTATATGTTACTATAAAGAGACCATGTCAACTCGTGATTGATTGAAAAAACTTCACATTCTACAAATTGAAACCCAAGGATAACTATGATCCTAACTCGTAGTTGGGGACAGTAATCAAATAACTGATAGCTGACTGTCCCTTAAAAATAGGGAAGTAAACCAAAAAATGAACTGCCGACAACAGGAGATTTTTGTTGATGAAACTTGAGCATCATTGACAATTAATTGCTACGTTCTTATTCCTATTGATGTTTTAGCCAGCCTCGTTTCGAAAAGACTCACTAGTTTTGAGTTTTGCTTCCGGAAAATCTCGTCAATAGGGCATACCACTGGCACGACCGGAATCTGAAATCCAGCCATACTCTCACTTTTCGTTTGAGCACGATATTTCGGTGTTACCTAACGTGAGACCATTGGCGCAGTGGTCAACACGCTACACGATCCAACCAAACCGGTAACGTTAACCTGCAAAGTCTGGGAGAAATAATGTCTCAGAATACTCAACACTATAGTCGCCCCCATCTGCATAGTTCAGCGCAAAGAGTTCTTTCAAAACGAGACTGGGACACATACAAAATAGTGATAGGAAATCGGAAAAGAACCGCAAATTGGATGTACACAAAACCGTGAAGAGTGGAGAAGAAGCTCCACCCTTTAATCGTGTGAGCTGGGAGTGATTCAAGAATTAATTGTTTAACAAAGTTGTGAGGAATGGTTGACCACTACCACCACCTTTGTAACGCAGTCTGAAGCACTGATGTAGTCAATGAAACGAAAACGACCTTCCCTGCATTGCCTCTCCACGGACGATAAAACTGAACAGACAAGATGGAATGGTGTGCCAAAATCTGATAGGAAATGGCAGTTTTTAAGCTAATATGAAGTACTATAATTATTCTGTAATATTAAGTAATGAAACAGGTTGTTCCCTAATCCGGTCAAACTCACTTACGCGTATATTGCCGGTCGAACTTTAGATTCGATTTGATTCGATGGTAACAGTTTCTCAACAGTCAGCAATTTTGAAATAATATTAAAAACCTAATAACCTGGAAATATTTATCATTGGTCGAGATAAATTAGGCAATCTCGGTCAGTCTTAATCAAACGAATTATTTCAGGCCAGTAAAATCTTTCTTTGAAAGTTTTAGTTGAAAGCAGTCTTTGAATGACTCACTGGTGTGTGCCTGACGGTGTACGAGATTACTAGCTCATTGGAAGACGTGGCCAATCCGACGTATAGGTCAGCTGAGGTCAAGTTGCTAAACCCAAGTTCAAATGGACGCGAAGATTCATTGTGCATGTAAGATTGTGTCGAGCGATATTATCGATGCTGTCTACGTCTTGCATTAAGGTATGCAGTTGTTGCCGGTCTTAGTGACGAAAGACACGCCTTAGATGATCAGTTTTGCTAAAACATCCTTGCTTACTATGTTTTCTTTGAATTTTTGCCTCCGAGTCTTCTTGATTCTCCGCTTTACAATCAATACAGAATGTACCAGAATGACAAGGTACAACAAAACCCCAACAATGAAATCGCAAACCGAAAGATGAATTGGGTAGGTTGCTATAACCGCCTACGTCGATTGGTCAGAATGAGTATACGTTAATATGTTGACTATTAGTGGAATCATCAGCAAGCTGTTGGTCACGAAGTTTGAAAGAGAGCGTTTATGTCATACATCCAATTTAAACCTTTGTCTACCTTTGACGAATTTTAGCATACAGCATACCAGCCACAGTAAAAATATCCCTTTACACATACCAAAACTAACCTTTTCTCGTAATAAATTTCAGCAAAAGAAGTCAGAAGTAGTTTTTGTGTAATGTACCTCTCCAACATGTTTCGATTTTCCAAATGGATGAGGAGGTGAACTGTATTCGGCTGACCGTTGGCATGTAGGTAATCGGGGCGTGTTCTCAACTGCCACGAGTGCATTAAAGAATTGGTACCTTGGATTGCGCTTGTCCATGACCGGTGTAGCTAAACCGCATGATGTAGCAATAACGGTGATGGTCACTTTTGTTAGATAGGCTAGTAAGTAGCAGTTTGGCAAACAGTGTGACAAACTCGTATTTTGGACTAGAGTAAAACTGACCTCATATTCCTTTAAAATGTTACTAGTTCATGTCCAGGGTTGCACACTGATGAACATGCAACAGAGATGTTTGTGTCGAGTTGTCTTTCAGGTTGTCCATTTTGTCTATAATCATTTCGTCTTCATGTCATGCAGTTGTGTCTTCACTGCGCTATGTTACAATTCCTGAGAGTGCTACCTAGCATGGGAATAGTATGCTTTTAGGCCTACAAAAAAACCTTGTAGAAATATTCGAGAAGCCCCTACAATACTAGTAGTAGTGAGTTGGGAGATGCCAGTTACGTTAATCCTCTCACCACATAACTCGGCGCAGAGAAGGAGGCAGACGACACTGTTGTTCAACGGCGTGAATATTGTGATTGCTTTACTAAATTGCTTGTGAAGTGAGGTCAACTGATGGTACTGGTTATGGATGGATTTATCGGTTTGTGTGTGAATGTCATCTTAATCTCACTATCAGCTCTGGTGTTCGTTTCTAATGGTCGGAGGTAAGTGACTATGGACTGCTCAGTTCAGACGTATCAATTTGGATTCCTACGTTTTTCTGTTTCCGTTAACTATGACGGTATGGTGGTTGTTCCCTTAACTAGCATGTTTCATTCTGTGCATCTCTGTGAAAGGTACATCTCTTCTTTAGATTCATTGTAGTTTGTGGTCTTCATCGTCTGCCACTGAAAGTTTGGCGTATACGACATAGCACACCACAAACGGGTAATTTTACAAACGATTAAGCGAGTTGCGCTGGTCAACGCTGTTGTTCTGGACAACTGGCAACGATGCATAAATCTTATATTATTAATCCCATGTATTGCGTGAACAGAGGAGTGTAGTCCTTTATCATTGTTAATCCAGTGGTAACTAGATGGTAAGCATTAGATATGAGGAATTGCTCCGTTTCAGTCGACAGTTTTGTAATTGAAAGTAGACAAACTGTCTTGTTCTGAACATTTCTGCTGGACAGAACACTTTTCTTCCCGGCTTTACAGTTAACTTTCGCCACCGTCTGGTTGATAAACCTGTTTGTATGCATGAGGTCGAACTTTTGCATCATAAATGCGACAGAAGTACATAGTTCTATGAAACCGTATGCTCAAAAAAGACCATCAGACTACTAATCAATAATTGATAACCCGACAAGGTTGGCTACTTTTAGTACCATTAAACCGAAACTGCCATCCGAACAAGTGGTCACTGTGAAAAAATGTTCGCCTAAAATTGCCTTGTTATGGTTACTGTATGCACCAAACAAAGCATAAGCCAATAAATTTGATTAAAAGAACATTTAATACAGCCAACTTCACAAATTAGCTCGAATCCAGAGGTTCGCTAGGCCTTCAATCACAGGAAATCAGCTTGCCAGTGGCACCTCACATTGCATCTGCTAGTTTATATTTAACGGCAGAGAAAATCGCATAGACACAACTGAGAGGTGCTTGATCTCCAGAGTGAAGGACTACTTACTTATATAGGTGCAGAAGTCCTTATTGCCGAAGAATGGCAATATCGATGAAACACGCAACCAACCATTGTCGGCAGTCACAAACCTCTTCCTGACACTGATCACGTTATCGACCCAGCTTGCGCATTTAGAATCCTGTTAAGTCATTCGAATCCTATAATTTTATGGTTTGTTAGGATGGTCGCAATCAGTCAACTGAAGCCTAGTTTGTGTGTTCAGAACCGATTGTTTGTGAAGTTGGCCCTGTCCTGAAATTAGCGAATTTTCAGTACCCACTATCTACTCCACCCCCAAACTTTTCGATATGAGAGCACGATTTATGTTATTGTAAATCTGGTACTGACCAGCCAACACGAAATACTTGCTTTTGCAGCCTTGTGTGTCCAAACTGTTTTGTTCAAGCTTTTAATTTTGAATCGACAGGTCTCCTTCATGAAATTAATGATCTTTTCCTGGGGATCATCAATCTCAGTATACGGCACGAGTGTAGAAAGGCCTTACATGACTTTGGTTTGTCACTCCATACACGGTCTGTTGTAAAACGCTGCTACGCGTAGGTTTGGGCCAACTTTGGGTTGACTCTCTCTGGGCGCAAATTTTACGAATATATGCTTCTGAAGATAGTGAAAATGAATCCGCCTTATACACAAGAAATTATAGATTTTGGAACATTGCAGTTTGTTTACAACACGAAAACTTGCCATTTCTAATTAAGCCCCCGGTGACTTTTGAACATCCACAAAAATGTATAAAGGCAGTGTGATTCTGCTTAATCGTTAAATTACGTGGTGTTAGTGTGAGGCGCTGTTACCGGACAGTCTTGATGTTTCAAGATCACCACCGACCGAATAACGCTCAACCAAGTGAATCGTGTGTACGCACTTCAATCCTGCCTCCAATGATCGCTTAAGTTCAGCTGAAAATCGAATGATGTGCAGCACCGTGCGCCTGACTACAAGACCTACAATATCGTCTCACCTTTGCCCACTGGCTTACTGTAGTCACGTGGGCTAGCAGTGAGGTGGTTGCAGTATGAACGTCCTCCGTTCATTTGAAACGTGTGACAAAAACACGACGACATTATAAACTAAAAAACATGTGGTGTGTGATTTCGAGTTACTTTAACACTGTTGGTCTCGCTTTCCTGTTACTTGAATCAAGCGTTGCGTTCCACAACTTGAACGGCGCGACTTGAAGGCTGATCAGGGTTATGCGAACGGATGATCTTGTAATTATTTCGGTATATCATGTGAAGTAGTTTGACGATACTTTTTGAACAAATGGCCCATCGTGACTGATTTTATCGTGAACTGAAAGACATATTGGGAAGCCGGTCATGAGATGGTTGAATTACTTTGCGCATTCCTCTCAGTCAACAAACATGCAAAAACAACTGGGTTTGAAAGTGAAGTTGTCGGTTGAAGGCGACCATCCAATGCACATGAAGTCTGAAACGATCGGTGTATTTCTTGGAAAAGCCTACAAAGTTGCGAAACCTTGTTTAGTGTGTGATATGAAATTTCAATATAAAAATATCAGTACACGAACAGCATGTGTTTTACTCTGTACGCAGTTTCATACATCACTGCAAAGTCAGTTATAGCAAACACACTGGAAACATGTTCGGTGCAGATCTCAGTGGACGTGTACTGCAGTAGCTCGATTAATCCATCCTGCAGCCAGAAGACAGAATACGAGAGCACAGACATGAACCTAACTCACTGAAGATGAATCGACTGTTGGATACTGTTTGTTGAGTTGGCCTTGAGGATCTCCTCAGTGTTTCAACACACCGTGAAAAACGTAAATTAGTAAAGGTGACCGAATTATCTCCAACTGTTCGCCACCGTCTACCGATCCTTTATTAATGAAAGAGTTAGCTGTGCAGTAGAGTTTATCATGGTTGAGACAAGGCTCACACATGATCCTCGGCGTTACATAAGATATTATTTTGATCCCAATCTGTTCAACATGAAATTCTGTCCGTTGAGACGCCTGTTATTGATGAAAGTGCACGAAACGACCGTCCCCATCTGTAACATATATCAGCAGGCAAACAACAGAACTCATTGTCTACCAGTCGCGAATTGTTGATTCAACCGAATAGAGTGCGATAATTTCGGCTGGTTCTGCATGAACCATTACTTGCGATTAATAGTTTCTACCATGTGCTATAAGTTCACATGCGAGATATGAATCTATTGCATGGCAATAAATCAACGCGACCTTAACGAGTCGGCTTTGCCACTGACTGACCAGGGTTGATCAGTAGTGTCAGTGATGAGCTACTCTTAAAGACTTGGCTACTCAAAACAGAGCTGTTTTATAGGGGTTTGAATGTATTAACAAAGAGAGTAAACAGTGGTAATCAGATGGACAGTGTTGCATGAACTATACCAAATTTAAAAACCAAACTTAGGTTTATCAGAGATACCATCAGACCACCACAGGGAAATCTAGGAATGCACAGAAAGCGACACCACATCTGCCAAGTTAAACAACCCTTGGTTCTTAGTGACGTGACAGGTGCAATGTGACAATTTCGTATCGACTAAAGGGGCGGCAGGTTAGTTGTTGCCGAGGTACTGAAGATGTCTGTTGTTTACGACCTGTTATTGATTGCTCACTGTCTGTGGGTTCCGGATCAGACTTTAACAACGAACTGAACACTGAATACGTAGATCATGAAGGACAGTGGTTATGGTTCTCTTGATATCTGGGAAAGCCTAGAAATCAAGTGAGATACTTTAGGCTCAGAAGAGATTCTAAAGACAATAACATTTATGGTTAGTAGTGAGTTTTCGCCTTTAGGTCAAAAAATAACCTGGTAACTTTCGGAGTCGCACATAAAATACTGTCATGGTTTGTCACGATTAGGTTCACGACTTCCTTTTTTAACGCATTATGACTAAGCCCATACCAGATAATGTCTCACTAGCATCACTTATGAAGAATTCATTTTGTTAGACACAACAACTGTGCACTTTGAAACCCAACGTACCATAGCTAGCTATAGAATATTGGACACAGTTTATTAATGCAGTCTATTGTGAAAGTAATACTGGTACCTACTCATGTTCCCTAGTTTGTAGGAATGGCAAACATGGCGGATGACTTTATTCAAGTCAATAATTATATTGCACGTACGGAAACAGGCCCTTTGTACTTACTGTAGGTATTGTTTGGTAAATTCACTACTGGTTGGTTGGAATCCCAAGCACCCAGATAATGGCATGAACAGTAATTAGCCGAGTTTATCGTTGATAGAACACAATCCCGGCCATAATTTGCACAAGCGCCTAATGTTGTATAACATGAACCTTCGTTTGTGAGTGGTATAGTGTGTGCATTCTGAAACTTGTGAGCAGATCTCATCGCCAGGAAAACAACGGTCCAGGAACGGGAGACGTGTCACTAATATGAATGGCAGTGCACTACTGTCCAATCTGTACGGATACACATCAGACATAAAAATGATTGCGCGAGTTCGTTTGCCCCTGTAAGAGATTTCGTGCAATTCACAATTTCACAGGCTAAGCGTCTATTGCGATCACAATGCTAAGACTGTTTACTACTGACTGTTTTCGCAACCAGAGTCATCTACAGTTTGAACTAACTCCTCCAAAAGTTATCATATGATAGATGCTTATATCAATTGGATGTACAAAAAATATAAAACAGTTATTGCGTCACTTTAAATAAACGGCTTTTTCGTGAATTAATTTTGCATATGAGGCCGGCGAACTTTAACTCAATAGTGACATTGTCAATTTAACAGTGGACGTGACTTTTCAGTTTCGTTTGAAAACGGTTGATCATCGTCTGACTCAATGCTAACTGATCGATTATGTCGGTAGTGAGCAGATCTGACCAGCTGAATTATACCCACGTTGATTTCGGTGTATTTTCCTCAGTTTTGCTAACATTCTTAATTTAAAAAATCCACTGTAATGAAGTATGTGGACTAGGAGTCGGTTTTACCGTAACAGTCAGTCGCACTCTCGCTGATCTGGATGGCTAGCAGATGGAACGCATATTGAGTAGTAGGTTTTTAGTGTGTGACGTAAATTATCAATGTCAAACCATTGATGGCCTACGAAAATTATGACAGTAGTCGTACGCTATGAACAAGTGAGTGTGCAGTTTCCAGCATCAGTGTGCTAGCGCTGATGTAAGCAACAAAGTAAAATGTACCTGAGGACCCTTCGTACGTTGACAACTGATTCGACTAGCATGAATTGCGGTTTATTGGAATTAAAAGCTAGTGACTTGTGATCGAGTTTTTTTCGGGTCAACTTAAGTAAGCTGTGCTGCAGAATTTTCGTCGCACACTGGATGAGATCGAATCCGCTTCTGGTAGTTTTCAGGGTTATGCTCTTACGAGATTAGACGTTCTGTCATCGTTAACTAACTTCAAACGAATCTCATCGAAAGAAATTTGTTTTGATGCGTTCAACAAAAGATGTCGACGCCTGAGGATAATCCTGTGTTCAGTGATAACACTAGTCTAATGGCGGTTCTACGGAAGACTTCGGGAAGCATTACTAACTGAGTGGCATCTGGTTAATTTTGCCTGATAGGTAAAACGGATTATAAGGGCACTCCTTGTCTACTTGGGTAAATCCAGCTGCGAAGCAACGGCAGCATTTCCAAGCTACCATCGTCGTGGGGCCTATGTCATCCTATTCGTTAAATAAGCCATGCAATGGTCACCAGTCATTTGGTTACCTGCTAATAAATCCTACACTTGACAAAATGTTCAAGCACGTGACAGCCTGTTTCATTTGTCTGAATCACTGTAGGCCCTCGAGGTTCAACTTTTCGATTTCGATCTACCTTTCATTCTAACTGCCTTAGTTATTGTCTAGAAGAGATCACTGCAGAATCAACTCTGTTCTGAAGTTTATCATATCGATGGAATTAATCTAGTGCTCATCAACAGCACCTACGGTATATACAGTAAAAATGTACTTTATAAGTGAAATTGTATCTACTATTCAGTACTGACCACTGGAAGGCTGCATATTCAACTTTCTGGTTGTCAACACGTTTATTGGACCACATCATTAATACGGGCCCCTTTACATCCAATATGTAGGCTGATAGGAAACGAATCGAAAGTAACCAAAACACGAAGGACAACGTTTGGTTTTCCGAAGTGAGGTACTTCCCACATTAGGACAACGTTATTCTCCAATCCTAAAGGCACCGTTTGCAACTGTCTGCCATAAAAAGATTTTATAAATGCATATTAAACGAAACAACTGTTCTGTTCATGGTTCACTAATAAAATCTACCAACAGTCTCGCGACGTCCTCGGCTGTTACATCGTAACCTTCGACAAAGTGATCTCGACTTTCCAAACCAACCGGAATCAAAAATTTTCGATCATTACATACCTTCAGAAAAGCATCTGTCAGAATGAGACAATGATTATTTTGTCGGGAAACAACTGTGCGTAGCAGGTAACAACTGTAGAACCAAAGATCAGACAAACAGTAGTTGGATCGCAAATGAAAAATATGGACTAGACATTGATCAATCCGGGTCGATTCCCAAGTTAGGTTGAAGAGGTACAGCAGGTGAGGTTCGAATCATTGTTCAGATGACGTTTGGAAACTTGGGAGTTATTCTTCGGATTTAGTGTTCTTGAATATTACTCCTTTCTTTGGACTATAGATCTGTTTGAACAATGACCACAACAGAATCAACTTTCAGACCTCATAATGAAACGATTATGTTCGCATTACAAGGTATGTTGATGTAATCCGTCAAGACACTAGTCCAATAAATACTGAACTGTACAGTGTGTACACGGACCGCGTGGCTGTTTGAATCAATCTTCATACTTAATTTCAAGTTGAACATCACCCACAATTGATCGCAGCTGTAGCGTCCCCATAGACTTTCCAGTCGGCCCCTTTCGAAAAGAAGCACTAGACTCGAGTTTCGCTCTTGTTAGAGCTAGTCAATAGTGCATATCATCGTCACTATCAGGAATAGAACCACGGACACGCTGTTCATGAGGCAACCGTGTTTACCACTGCGCCATTGACCTCACGTTAGGCACGATCGAATTATCATATGTTAACGCTCAACCACTTTCGTTTGTGAGTAATGACCAGGTTGCCCAATCGTCTCAAAATTGAGACACAGTTACTGTCTGTTAACACCAGTGGATACTTAATTGCTAGTCACAGTTATTGTGCTTTGATTTAGTGTGCATATGTTTCATTCAAACCGTTTTCTACTGAAAATAATAATCAACCGGGCTGCAAATAAGCAGACCGTCGAATTGCAAAGAACGTAGGTGGGGTTTCATTTCATTCGGTTTCAATCAATCACTTGTGGTAATGAGGCTATTTAGTGGTGCAATTTGTATCACCAGGCGTACGAAAGGGGTTGACCAAAAGAGTAGCGCCCAAGCAAAGAAATTAGTTATCGTAGAAAGAACCTCTAGACTTTTCTTTCCGAAAAACTGAAGCACAATTCCAACCGAGGAGCCTCCAGCCAAAAGCCTCCTGGTTCCAAGGAACTACTTGTTAGCTGTTGAGTGGAGGGATGAAAAAGGTAGCGATTGAGTTGACAAAAATAGTTTGCAATCGTCAGTTCAACAGCATAAGACCTCCTCATATATCAGTAGCCAAACTACGAAGCAGTCGTAATAACCAGTTTCAAATAACTAACTCCACATTTATTTACAGCCATCGTTTCCTAGACTCTTGTACTCTAATATGCTGAATCGTTTGTTCGTTGACGGTGAAATCTACCGGTGCATTAGAGTTCCATGAAACCTGCAAAATATCTACCCTCAGACGGGAAAGCTAGGTTGGCTGGGTTTTATTCCGGTAAGACCAAAATCGCACGTTCGCCTTCTCAGAACAGCTCATCTATCACCACCAGGCGATCGCTCCAGAGAAGACACTGGCAGTCTTCTTTACGAAAGCGGAAATTATATGATTCGCGGTTCCAGCACAGACTTTCGTGTCTAACGGCACTCTTGATGGTTTTAGAATATGGTGCTGCTAACAGATTCAATCACAATCATCTGACCAACCTAACATGCCAATAGTGAAGGCTGATACCATTTGATAAATGAACTTAACCAGGCATGAAGTGACCTTTCTGGTAACACAACAGCCAACTTCACAAATTCACAATCGCGTGCTACACGGACTATCGACATTAACCCACAAAGCAATTGAACCAGACTTAATCTTGTAACCGGCAGGCCGACCAGAGTGAGAGTTTGACCAAACAAAACAGGCAACTGAACGGAATAACACCAGGGTCAAAAGGTCACCACCAATGCCGGCAGGCACTATGACTCAGTGACCTTTGAGGGCACGGTATCCATTGCTTTGTTTGATCAATACGCTTTTACCCACAAGTTATTGATTCAAACCACCCATATCCCAAGGCAATGATCTTTGACCTTAACTTACCTGCGCTCGTTTTGTTCAGAATTCGGACCATTTTGTTGTATATTCCGAACGCCTTAAGTATGCAGCTGACAAGATTAATCGAAACGACAATAGTCTGCAGACTGTTTTCTGACAGTTTGGCTCAAGGGAACGCAGTGGTTTAAGCTTAACAGGAGTTAAGTTTGCGCCAGCTCATGAAAGTCAGAGTTTACTAGGATTGTATTTACCAGGATTGAAACGGCCGTTGCATCACTTACTAGACTGCATAGGTCGTTACTTTACGGCCCCTTTTCATTCGACTCTTTTACGGCCAACGCTTTGGTAACGTGAATGTTCGAATTTACAACTCACACCTCCTACGGGACATCGCTGAAATGGTTGTTCTTTTATTAAAAGCACAGCAGAAAGCTACAAATCAGATTGACATTCAGCCACTAACAAAAGAAGACACTTTTCAGGCAATGTTACAATTTCGTTCACATTTTACAATCACCAGGGTGAAACTTTGACGTGAAATACCCCTGATATAATTTGCGGAAACGCTAGCCGCTTGGTTTCTTACCAGAGAAGATGATACTATCAGTTACAAGGTAGAAAGGCTGGGTGAATCAATATATCATGGTCATAGACGGACGGTGGCTGTAGATTATCTTTGCGTCGGGAATGTGAACGCTTCGATTTAGGTCATGCAAGTGAACGTAGAACGGGTTGGTTGGGTCAAAAACTTGATCGGTTTTCATGACGAGTCAAGCATTTTACTAGGTCTTGTTTCCTCCTGTATAGTCCTGACTACACAAACTTTAGAATGTCGAAGTTGTCGTTGATCTCGAGGAATTCCGAACTCGCAAATTTTATGAAAGTCTCAAGATGCGATGGGCAAATGCATTGTTGTGCTGCTTCAATACTGCTCTAATTTTTCTTTTGTTCAGCATGCGTGCAGTTAAACTTAGTCGAGAGTGCTATCGAACCAAACCTACGGCATGGTGCCAGTTCCCGTAAACAGTCTGTTAGTCAGGGTGAGGGAGGTTCCGGCAAATGTGCACGGACCGATATACACATGTCAATGACTATCTAAAAGGAATGGCCCATTTTATATTTGGTAACCCAGTTGCGGATGGGTAGTGTTCAATACAAATTAAGCGGAGTCCGTGGAACAATAGAAGGATTACGAAATCAGCAAACCTATGCAAGGAGGTAATCCTAGCTGGCACTATTGTTTCACACAGTAAATTGCCATAACTGATATTTAGGTAATGGTTAGAATTCACTAGAAGCACACGATCAGTTTGGCGGTTGCTGCCATCTCCAGATAGGTGGATCAGATGAACGTGGAATACGTCTTGCTGCCGAAACGACAGGCGTTGAAGTTTGTAGGTAATAGCTGTTACTCACGCTACCCCCATCGGATTCAGCCCAACTAAAGTTTCCAGCTCCAGTTGTTTTCCTTGGATCGATCTGCAGCACCTCCCGAGCGTAGGGTTAATTAGATGGTTCTGTAACCAGACTACCTGTGCTTTATTTTTTGTCTCGGGGCTGATGCTTAAGTTAGACCGATTGGTAAGCATTACACTTTTCACGAATAATGAATCGTACAGAATTAATTGATCTTAAGCGACTTCTACAACCGCTTTTGTTTGAAGGATTTTGCTGTGATTCTTATTTCTCAACAAGTATTAGCTGGTAGGGAATTAACGAACATCCTAACAGAGAGGTCAATTTATGTGGCTTCTAAAATGGCTGATTTTTAATTCTGACCATTTGTCGGCTAAAGTGAAGAATATATTCTCGTTAAGTTGTGTGAGAATGAGGTCGAACCTTTCGACCGTTGTTCATTGGGCCGACAATTACAAGGAATAGTTCGTGTTGGCCGGAACAAATGGAACCTCATTTAATCTCTGTTAGCTTGCCAACGCGAACTTGGTTGTATAGTTACAACGACGTGGATTGTCAAATATCACTATCTGGAATTTCGTTCAGGTTTTCTACCAACATCTGTAGATAACAGCCTCAAAACCTATTTCCAGTGTACACTAGTGAATAATTTGAACACCTCTGCAGAGCTGGTTGGATCGTGTTGTAACTTACCTGACTGTCATAATATATTTCTTCAAAATTGTTTACACCTCGTAGCCTCGATCAGACTAGAATAGGACGAAACGTTAGCCTTGTAGCCTATTCCCGTTAAAGAGGCCAGAAATAGTCATCACAATGTGATACGCTCAATCATCAAATGTAATGAACTTGTTGGAAGCAATACTGTGAAAATAAACTGTGGTTAGTGCATTTCCATGACAACTATCACCAGTGTAAACAAACCTTTTAGCTCGAATTCAATCCAAACTTCCGGTTAACGAGTTTTGGACAATTAATAAACTTCTCAGTTGGACTAGAGAATGTTTTCTTTACCGCAAACCGTATCATGTATTCACTCACTGAAAACATTGGACCGTGTGTTGTGTCAGTGAGTGCAACCGCTAGCATAGCAGCTTGTTACAAATGAATTTCAGTTGCTTTGCCGTGGCTGCTTCGAGGCAGTGGCGTTAGCCAACAAGCAAGTACACCTGAAAGCAATTCTGATTCGGGCGGTGATTTCTTTGTGGACGTTTGGCACCTCCCAATTCTCGAACACTGGAAAAAAGCTACCTAGACGGTTTCGCCGTCTGGGTCATCGTGGTTTAAAGTTGAATCAGAAACTCAAAGCTGGAATCGAATCTATCGCAGTTGACAACGCTTTCTCCGCGGATGACTCGTCCATAGTTTTCGTCATCTGTACCAAGAAGGAAGATGGTATTGTAGTGGACAAATGGACATACGCTCGATCCTCGTCCGTTAACAAGTTAAAACGCCTTTTCTGAAGAGCAATCGAAACGTAGTCCCAATAGGCATCGGACTAAAGAACGCAGTGGGATTTGAAAACAAACCATATGTTTCCAGCATTGTTTAGAAATGTGGTAAATAGTTAGCACTAGCCTAGTTTACGACCAACTACAGCAACCAAGAGGAGAAAGAAAAGAAGCGCAAGATGGGCTACAGCCCACTCGGCGGCCAAGCGAAAAGGGCGTGGAATCTTCGAGTTCGTTAAGCAATGCTCGAAAAATTGTGGGTTAAATGACCTTGAGGAATGGAATAGTGGATTGGTCATTAGGAAGAGGGCAAGCATTCGCTACGTGCAATTAATTACACGACTGAAGAAAGTGACAGTGAATTCGTTTCAAAGCTCTTATGACAGACGAACACAGAATCATGTGTACAGAACAGACAAGTAAGAATGCAGGGTTGCAGCCGGATCCTTAGAGAAGCCACTCGATCGCTGGTCACTACATTATATAGGCACACCTGTCGTATATTCTTATCGTTTTGGTTAAGAATAACGTCCCAATGCTTCTCCGGTTTGACTTGTTTTGATTTCATCGTATTTTAACTCAGGGAATAAAAAAGGAAGCAGTCACATGCATAAAAATTGCACTCAGTTGAAAGTTGTGTCGACTCTTGACCAAAGCATTTCAACAGAAAGTGCCAATTGACTTTCTGTCTCAAGACGTTTCCATGATGTTTGACCAGATTCACACCTTACATTACACTGAGGTAACTGGTACTTTATCGGCCGAGTATATGCTGACCAGAGATAAACCAGGAGTACTCTTACAGTATGAAAGTTCTACTAATCCTAAGGACGGAAACATTACCGTATCTGAAAAGAAGACTTAACCGAGATTTGGATATATTCTGGAAGTGCTTAAAAGTTATGCACTATCACGCGGAGGTTGAGAATGCTGACATGCTTCCCCAAGCTCACTACAGCCAAACTTACTCTTGCCTGTGTCGCTTGCGGCATTATCTTGTATCAAACATCGAGCAACTAAAAAAGGACGGAATAGTCTTCGAACGCGCAGATAACTGTCAAGAGTTGTCCTTGAATTACTGGTCATATCGACGCCCTGACATCTCCGGCTAGGGTATTGCTGTTATACGGCGTAGGGAACGTCCCGGTCACTTTGGGTATCTAAAAGATGTTTCTGCGGGTATGCATCCTCTTCCATAATACAACTGTGTTCCACTTTTGTATTGGTTTGAACATGACTTGCAAGATACTAAGCGGCCTTACATCCTCTCACTGTTACCGTTTTATTTACTGTGCAAGTCATACATTACGTTGCAGCGCTGTAGGTTATGGGTTGCTGTATGTAAGTGCTATTGGTCGGATATGTCGAACAAATAGTTAATTTCAAACTGAACATCACCCACAGCTGATCGCAGCTGTCACATCCCCATAGACATTCTGGTTGGCCCTTTTCGAAAAACAGCACTTGACTCGAGTTTCGTTCTTGTTAGTGTTCATCAGTAGTGCATTTGCTTGCGACTGCCGGGCTAGAACTCCGGCCTGATTGCATGAGGCCACCTTGTCGACCACTGTGCCAATGACCTCACACTAGGCACGATCGGATTATCATATGCGAACACTCAACCACTTTTGCTTGTGAGTAATGATCGAGTTGCCTGATCGCCTCGATAGAAGACTCGGTTACTGTCTATTAACTCCAATCGATGACCCCGAGGTTAGACTTCTTAGGCTCGCAAGCAAAAGTGGGTGGGCGTTCACGTATGATAATTTGACCGTGCCCAATTCGAAGTCAATGGTGCCGTAATCAACATGGTTGCATCATGAAGGTGTGGCTGGAGTTCTAGTCCCGGCCGTGGTAAGGATCTACACTACTGACGAGCTCCAACAAGAACGAAACTCTAGTCTAGTGCCTGTGTTTGAAACTGGCCGACTGGGAAGTCACTGGGAATCCGATAGTTCCGATCAATTGTTAGTGATGTTCAACGTGAAATTAACCAAATCCCAGACTACTCACCAGAAGTACTTATTGCTCGGTCTAGATTATAATGGAGCTGACAAAGAGACATTTCATAAAAGAAATCTGTGAAACGCTTTCAAGCTGAGGCTTTCGAATGCGAAAGTGTGGTTTTGAACAACCACGAGATCCCAGCAACACTAACAAATGCAGAGCCCCAACCATCTGTAGAAGAAACCGTAAGAGGTGCAATACCATCCCAACAGATTCTCAGTATCCAATGAATCGCGAAATCTGACGAGCTTGGACTTACATTTTAACTTTCGACTTGAGCGGAGGCCGGGGGATGTGTTATCAAGTGTCTCTAAATTATACGGCCATCCGAGTCTTGTCTCCTGAGAGCTGTCACCGGACCAGCTGCCGCCGTAGCATTTGTGATAGACTGGTTTTTGATGAGGGAGACCAATGTGCCCAGAAGAAACTCGGGAAGTAGCAAATTTGTAGAACAAGCCTAAAAGCTCTTAAAGACATCACAGAAGACAGGTGGGGTTTTCACAAATCTACGTTTTTTATACATTTGAAGAATTTAATGAAGCGATATTACATGGTCCTCTCCTCTCACGAAAGCTTTGACGTATAATGAAATGTTGTTTACCACAGCTAGAGTCGCTGTATCCGATGTGGTTACCATTCCGTGTCTCAAATTAGCCACAACCGTTTGGCCATAAGAGTACATGACATATTTGATGGCAGCTAGAAGAATGTGTTTCGAGATACGTATTTCAGGACAGATTCCGTGACGGTTCTGCATAGTTTATCAACTCATTTAGACACATTTGTGTTGAATCGTCTTTTTATGATCTCTTAGTCCTTGACCTTGAAAGAATTGAGGCACGTGAAGCCTGAAGAAAACCCCATCAGCTTTGCTTCGCCTACTATGGTAGGCAGCCTAGCAACACCTTATTCGTTGGAGCTTCTTGAGTTCGTGGATCGATACTCCCGACAGCAGCCTTCAAAACCCGACTAACTCATTGTGTCTGAAGAAAATGAACTGGAGGAGCCATCGACCTATTCACAATCTGTCGCACCAGCAAACGATTTGCATCGCATTACTGTTAATCAGGGAGCTTAATCTTCATCGCTCCGAGTGTTTGAGTAGCTATCCCAGAGCAGATGATAGTTTACGGAGCTTATCGGTGAATGCCCGAAAGTGATATTAGATACCGAAACCCTGAGCTTAGACGAGATCAGGGCGACTATAATCGTTCACTTTGAGTGTCTTTCGGAGGAAGTAAACAAGTTGACAAGGAGGTCTGTCTGTAAACGCATCATAATTCCCATCTAAAACGTCCACTTGAGATGAGTGCATCCCACCGTGAGTAAAGAAGTTCTGAGTGAATAGCCGGCTGTCATTATCGACCTGTGACCTCGAGATCATGCACCCTGTTGTTTTATCTAGACGTCATCACGCGGATGATATTATCACAAAGTATCACCATGATGCATTTCGAGGGTTTCATTAGGTGTAATCACTAATGAAAGCGTTTATGGATTGTTCAGGGTCGTGCTAAAGTCAAGCGAGCCCTATGGTACTGTAAAGCTTACCATCGCGGTTGTGTTTCAGTCGGGAAACAGCCGATGACCCGTCTGCTGTGTGTTAACATAAGCCTAGCCTGGCATTCTTTCGGATAGGCTGAGTTGGATTTTTTGGACCTTGTAAGTGAAAGACGACAGGGATAAAGAAAATTCGGATGCTTTCTAAACAACTAGCAATTCTGAAAAGTGCATATTAAGGTAGACAAAAGCTGGATACCGATTTTTTAGTATTGCCTCACTAAGGTTCACCGAGTGCAGATAAAAACCGAAGACTGATAAATGGATTGAGAATAACAATTTTACGAGCAAGTTGTAGTGCTCTGCGTCTCAACCACCTCGGCTAACTTTCCTCAGGAGTGTTGTAATGGAATATGACACCCCTGAGGTACATACATATTGACAACTGGTCATCGGATGAATTGCCTCTCAATGATCAGGGTTATATTAAGTCAAACAAACATGCTTTTTTCACATTTTTCCCAGATGGTTGCAGAGGTAGTCTAGGGTCAATTTTGAGGATACAGGAAAAAATAGTTGAGCCTTCAACTATCGTGAACCCATGCCTCCTGCATTTCGTTTGATACTTGTCTTCACCTCGCCCAACCAGTCATATGAACCCGCTCACATCCCTGGCTGACACGGCTGATTTCCCCTTAACGTACCAATTGATTGTATCCTCGGTTATTGTTATTTGGTGTTGAAACGTCAGTGCAAAACGTTGACATCCACCGGATTCCTCCTCACTGATATGTCCAGATTTGTTTTTTGCCCTCAAAAACGTTAGGTGGATTTCCGGCAGCCCAATTCCTTCCATATGATGACCTGAATGGCAGGTCGAATAGCAGGTTAGTCCCTATAATGACAGTGATGATGATGGGTAGTCGAGAATTTGGCCGATTCCACGTTGAACACTGCTATATTTGAGCCTAGCTTGCACGTTCAGATGGATTTTTTAGTCCAACGGGTTCAGTGAGATCGGAAATTTTGACCTATCTAAGAATTCCTAATAACGGAATTATCGACTGGAGCTAAGAGACGGTTAGTGTGTCTACTGTCGAGACGATCGGACAACCTGATCATTACTCACAACCGTGTTAACCACTCCGCCAGTGACCTCACACTAGGCACGGCCGAACTATATGTGAACACTGAACCACATTCACTTGTGGGTAATGATCAGGTTGTTCGATCGCTAGACACTAAATGTGTCTTCTCTCGAGACGATCGAGCAAGTCGATCATTACTCACAGGCGAAAGTGGTTCAGTGTTCACATATGACAATTCGGTCGCGCTTATTTTGAGATCAGTGATGCAGTGGTAAACACGGTTGCCTCCTGAAAGGCATGGCCGGAGTTCTAGTCCGGGCGGTGGCAAGGTTATGCACTACTGACGAGCTCCAATGAGAGCGAAACTCAAGTCTAGTGCTTCTTTTCGAAAGGGGCCGACTGGAAAAGTCTATGGGAATGCGACAGCTTCGATCAATTGTGGTTAATGTTCAATCTATATGAAAATCAAAATCCCCTACTACTCATCATTAATCAAATACCGCTCAACAAGTCAATGATTTCTGTGATTTCAACTTGGAGAGCAGTCCTAGTCGAGGGGTGATCGATTGGAGTTAACAGACAGTAACTGTGTCTCCTGTCAAGGTGATCGGGCAACCTGATCATTACTCACAAGCGAAAGTGGTTGAGTGTTCACATAGGATAATCCGGTCGTGCCTAACGTGAGGTCAATGGCGCAGTGGTAAACACGGTTGCCTCATGAACAGCATGTCCGTGGTTCAAGTCCCGGCAGTGGCGATGATATACACTACTGACGAGCTCTAATGAGAGCGAAACTCAAGTCTAGTGCTTCTTTTCGAAAGGGGCCGACTGGAAAAGTCTATGGGAATGCGACAGCTGCGATCAATTGTGGGTGATGTTCAACTTGAAATAAACCAAATCCCCTACTACTCACTAGTAATCAAATACCGCTCAACAAGTCAATGATTTCTGTGATTTCAACTTGGAGAGCAGTCCTAATCGAGGGGTCATCGATTGGAGTTAACAGACAGTAACTGTGTCTCCTCTCGAGGTGATCAGGCAACCTGATCATCACTCACAAGCGAAAGTGATTGAAGATACATGTGTGCTATTTCGGTCTTGTCTACTGCGAGATCAACGGCGCAATGGTCAACATGGTTGTCTTATGAAAGCGTGACCGTGGTTCTAGTCCCGGCAGTGGCAAGCAAATGCGCTGCTGATGAACCCTAACAAGAACACAACTCGAGTCTAGTGCTTTTTTTCGAAAGGGGCCAGCTGGAATGTCAATGGGAATGTGAAAGCTGCGATCAATTGTGGGTAATTTGAGACCTGAACCATCATTTCAACAAATTCTTGTAACAATTCGTCATCTTTATGAGTTTACGTGGTTTAGAAGGCACGCAAAGCAGGTGAAATGAACTCATTTCAAACATTGTTTACATTCGCAAACAGGCAACAGGTGGTACTTGTTTATCCCGCCATTTTACAGACAACCAAGTGAATTTAGTCCGTTGATTTCCTAACCCTTGCTCGACGTTTCCTGTGCAAACCAAGGCAGTCGTAATGCAGCTGTCGGATCCTTTTGAGCTTATAGCAGTAGATTATTACGAATGGTCAAAAAGCTCCGGTGAAGTTGATAAGTTGTATGTGGTACTACTTTTCGATCACACACGAAGATAAACTTGTGCAAAATGTCTGATACAATATAAGCATCTGGAAATCGACCAGCCTGACCTTCTTTTGCATGGAGCACACTGATTGTCGGGTGGGTGTATTGATTAATGTGGTCATTTTCTTTGGTATGTTTTTGTCCAATCGATCTGTCCTGTCCACGTATGCTTGTGGAGTTGTATTTGAAGAAATGAATACCAGTTGTTTGGAATTTGTTCTGGCATCCCGAACTGATCTCACACGTATTTCAACAGTTCTGGTATACTTAGTCCGTCTTGTCAGGGGGTCATAAGTAATGGAAAACCTAGACAATCCGACCACGCTGAAATCAAGAAATTGTTGAAGCTTATCACATTTCAACAGCGTCAGCTCAGTCATAATTGCCAAATTACTTTGTACGTGCTAAGGTTTAAGAACCCTATGTGTGTGTCCATATTTCATATCTCTGCATGCGTCTAAATATATATGAACATTTAACTTGAAAAAATGGACACGTTCTTTTAGGGATGCTTAACTCGTTCATGAACTGTAACGACCCGTTGACCAGTACGGATCTAATGGCTTGCCTGGACAACCAATAGGGCTATCCAACTTGTTGGTTGTCTATGATCTGCAGTAGACCAGCGGTGGAAATCAGTTACCACAATCAGACACAATCATATATCGGTCAGGTGTTGTGATATGCATCCACGGCAAACGATACACGTACTAGAGCTAGCGTCTGCATGCTCCCAACTTCGCTGTTGAAAAGCTCATTATGAAACAAGAAGTAGAATGGTCGATCAAGTATACCGGACCATGCATCTTAATTGCTAACAGTAGTATACTTATGATATGCTCAAGCCACAGAAACTAAAAGCTGTGGTCTCATGATATCATTCGGCTTTCTGTTCTGTAGGGTATTGTAATGAACTCTGTCTTTACAAATACCATTATCTAGGTGTTGTGTTTAATATCAGACTAACTGCCACGATTGTCAGATGTGTCAGAATAACCGCTTGAGCACAAAAGATCTTTCCATAATCATCGTATTGTTCCCAAAAGTTGCCTTGCATACTTTCTGATCCTGTAGTGCAATGTTCAGACCAACGGGGAGTTGTTCTGCTTCGAAAAAAACTGAGAAAAGTGACCTAGTTTCCTGTACGTTTGTTTCCGGCGCGTTGTATACATCGTCACTCTATCGGATTATTAAGTCATTAGTAAGGCATGGAAAGTCAATAAGTTTACATAAAAAACGAACATTTCGGTTGGAATGATTTTGCCTTCCGACAACAACCTGTACATCACGCAGATACCTCACGTATCAAATAACCCGATTATTTGCTTTCAAAACTCATTGATTCAATTTCACTAAATAAGTCGACTAGCAATTGGCCTGAAAGAAAACCCGTCGTCACGACGTCGTTCTATTCCGCTTTAAGTAATTGCGCAAGCAAAATATGTATGAGGGTACATGTCAACGAATCAAGATCCACATCCACCCCTCTACGGGGTGTGGTGTACGCATTTGTAGGACTTCCAAAATATTCAGTCTCATCGTTCATGGTGCTTACATATCTTTACATTTTTGTTGCGGATAGGAAACGGCACCATATGAATAAAAGACGTTTTGAGAATTTGAGTAATTCCTATCCACCGAGTTTGTGAGTTGCTCTTCTAACGTTCAGAAAGTAGGTCATCTCCTCAATGGTGTAATTCGAAATTATTTCAAAACCATTTATCTTGTGGAACTACAGTGATAATTACGCCACTTCCTTTCCTCATTCTGCATTTGAGATGAGCAAACTATTGGTGAGCGTTACGACATTCACGCTTAACAGAATTTTCATACTTCAAACTGGTAGTTCTGTTATTTTGAGCAGTGATATAGTGCGTCATGGGTTGATTTCCGTGTGGTATTCCGCCTCTGTGAAGGAACAGTTGAGGCGTGTCATCAGTAAATCCTCAATTATTAGAAGCCCCGCGCCAATCGCAAGTGAGAATGGATTGTCCTGATGAGGCCAAGTTTGCTCCTCCCCATAGAATTCTATGGCCAACGGTAATCAACTCATCTATCCTTCCATTTCATTATCGATCGTTTCGATGCGACAGGTCTGATCAAACAGCGCCGTTTAATTGGTTCGTCTATTTCACCCCACACTCTATTATACATGCTAGACAAGCACTTTAAGATTGAGTAGGGTTTGGTTTATTTTACCGCCAACACTAGCGCGGTAGAGTCCATTACAAAATTGCAAAATGGTAAATTCTGGAAACCAAAGTGTCTGAGTTGCACAATCTTGAATGTCTCAAAGTCAAACATGCCGAGCTGTTTGAGGCAAGAGATACAAACATGCAAAGTGCAGTAAACGTACTGAAAAATACCAGGAGACCAAACGTCAATGTAAAGCCCAGACACTTTACACGGTCCGAACAAGGCAGTACACACGATCGATAGTGTCTTTTGTTTTTGGTCAGTTGACCTCTCGGATGTTTTTTTAGAACAGTAAAAAAGTAGACTTCATTGTTGTTGGAGCTCTTTAGCATAGGCAGGCTTTTGAACTTTCGTTAGTGTATTTATTTTGTAGACAGCTGCTCTGAAGTAGTCATAGTATTTTGGATAAATGATTTCGTTCTCATTCCGGTTTATTGTCACATATGTGCAGTCGTTCCTGGCTATCTATCACGCTGTAGACCATCTCTGACTCCTAAACCTATGGCCACTTTTTTCCTCAATTAATGGCTGTTAGACAATAGCTGAAGCAAGCAACCGAGTAAGGTTAACTTGATGAAGTCACGGTTTCCGTCAGTGTATGCGTTTGAGGAATTAGTCTGTTCCTGGTGAAGGTCATTGCACAAAATATTTATCTGATAAGCTTTGTGGCGTGTTCCTTTCTAATCTGAGGTGATGAATTCAGATCCCCAAATTTCATGTACAAAAGATTTTGCCGTTCTGGTCAACGTGGATCCAAATTTGTCCTACGGGTTTAGGATTAGGTTTAAAAACAGTGCCGATTGAATAGAAAGATTTTTTATTCTGCAACAACTCATTCAGCGATAATAAATCCTATACCATTTCTGTTGGTTGCTCACAAGTAAGAAGAGTAACTGCACAAGCTCAGCATACGATAGAAAGATCAGTAACAAACGAAACCAAACCATTCGAAACGTGTTGTCAAGTAGATCAAAATCACATTGCTTGGGTAAAGATCCTTTTCTCACGAATACACGGTCGATTTAAATTAAGTATCATTTATTTTTGTGAACGTCATTAGTTCCGGGGTATGGTGACATGACAACACGATGAACGACATCCAAATGACATCCAAATGACCTGTAAACAAAACGTATTTTACTGGATCCTCATTTTATTCCGCCAGTGTACCATGGACTCATCATGGTCGTTGGCTATATGCATACACTTTACAAATGCAGACGAAACTTCGATACCTCAGAATAATAATCGCTTTGAGTTCTTGGCTACGTGGATCGGAAGAACTCTATAGTTTGATCAGCTAACTGTTTAGTAGTGAGCGTATTAAGCGAATGTAAAACAAAACTATGGCAGGATAATACTTTTATGCCATTGTAAGTCGTAGAGGATATTGCATATGTGATATACTACTACAGTCCTTGTATCACAGGTTACTTCCATTTTTGTCAAGCAAACTCATTTTCCTGTAGCAACACTTCGGCAACGTATACTAAGTCTTAGAATGAGCAGTATGAGCTTTCAGATCAGACCGCGTCTGCAACAACAGAATTTCCTAACGTATCCGTCACTAGCCACCAGGGGAACTTGCATAGACTTCACGCAAGCTGAACAGCTGGGTATGGAGCAGTTTGGTATCATATGTTTCTTCATAAAACCGTCCACTATTGTATAAAGTTTATTAACCACTTTATGTGATTTTCCTATAGTTCATATTAGCTTAAACATAGACTGTTTTCGGGATGAACAGAACAGATTTTAATTTCCAGATTGTTTGATTTGTGTGGAACTGTGTTTAAAACTTTTCACATTTGTATGGAAAATTAACACACAATCATATAAAAATCGTTCTGGATCTTCAAGTTTTATTCAAAAGTTTTGTTCTTTTGTTAACGCGTTTTATACCGTATCACTGCCGATAAAGATCATCAGAGGTGGTTGAAACGTAGATTTTTGAAATTTGCTTGTAACGCTGTATCGTCCGATTACAGTTTGTCGGATCAAGTGTACTACGGTTGCATGTATTCTGCATACTTTAGATTTGTGCATTGCACTTGAGAGCAGAAAGTGTGCTTTCAAACTTTGCCATGCTATTTCTGAGTACTCCAAGTGTTGCACTTTTCGTATTGGTGCTAGTTAGTACATCCGAAATCTTACGAGATTTATCTCGTTTATGAGTAATACAGAAGACAGCTCAAAGGTTTTTTCAGTTGAGTAAAATAACGGCTGAAATTACAAATGTGAACAAGGTATTTGGAACTCGCCGAGCTGAAAAACGTTTAGCATCTCGCTTTGAACTAAGGATAGACATTCTGGAAACCAAATAAGATGCGTAATATGTAAACCTGTCAATGAAGTAACAGAAAGTTAGGTTTTCCATATTCAAAAAACGCTGCATTCATAGATCACACTATAAGCAAAATGACTAGGACGATTTGGGCACCGTGGGATTCAGGCATTTCATGAAACTGACAAATATGAACTGTGCTGCATGTGAGTAACTAGACCATAATAAACTTCAAACTGAGTCACGTGAAGCGTCAACTGGGTTTTTGCGATTTCTTTTTTATGTCGTTTTGGTTCCAGCATAACGTAACTGTTTGATTGGTGTTTGCAAGATCCATTCATGTAAGATATATTACATTACATTGTGCCATTAACACTTAACTCGACTGATCATTTATAATAAGCGCTAACCCCTACCGACCGCTCTAATATAAACAATACACATTTTGTAGAAAACGTGAGGGTAGGAGGCCGTTTTATAAACCGTACCACCAACTACTATTTCAACGCGCAAGTCCCCTACAACGAGTACCACTGTAACAAGTGATCGCATACTGTGCCATTTGTTCAACCAGGTCCAAGTTGCTGTCAGTTTTGCCAAATCTGATGATTATAATTCCAACCCGGGTTATTTTGACCCACGCGCTGAAGGAAGGATGGTTGTTATCCTGAACATGGATGTGAAGCGGTAGCCGGCACGTTCTGATCACTTCTACAAATCTGTTTTAACTTCTTGTGAAGTCATCCCCAAGCTTTTTTCACATCCTACTTGAGTAAACCAATGTCAGACTCTGGGCATGACTGGAGATAAGGCATGCCGACAGTCATCACCCCACCTTACTTGACACTACGAATAACGATTAAGCGGGTTATACTCATAGTGTTTCGTTCTTATCGGTGGGTGAAATAGTCTTCGGGCTATCACACTCCATTAGATAAATGTTTTTCCTCCGTCCATTTGGATGTGGTGAGGCTTGTTGGTTCCCAGCCCTGCGCTGCTCATCACTGCCATCCGTCAGCAATTACCAGTTTTGGATCATGATGTTCGGAGCACTGAAATAATAGATCAGAGCCTTTGCAACAGTGAACCAAACCCCAAAGAAGTAGTGTACAGGTTACGATTGTTGAACAGACTGGGCCAAGTGGCCTTATGAGGTAGGCCCTATCGAAATGCCAGAACTCTCAAATAAATCAAGTTGATCTGCCATGTCACCGCAACTTTTCGAGTGCTGGACGTGGGCGTGCGTCCTCGTAGTAAGGAAGGAAGATGTACGCAACAACGACTATATGAACCCAACTGTATATGTCCTCTGGATGCTGACTGTGAACCGAGGGCCGGGGTAGCACTAACACAACGTAAGTTTTCAAACCGACATTCGAGAAGGATTGAATCGCGGAAATTCAGGTCTGTTTATGGTCAAGTAATGTCATCCCAAGCTTACCGTATGTACTGTATCCAACCTGAAAAGGGAGGCTAGTGAGACGCGCAGATAAACGTAGCTACTGGGTGGGAATTCTATATCCAAACAGACTCGTTCGGAACGTCTTGAATAATGGAATATATTACTCAGTTGCTGAACTTACCTGCTGCGTCACTTCTTCTCACTTAGAGGCAGATGCTTGTTGCTCTGGGGCAGGCAGAGAAGACCAGGTGCATGAAACTAATGAGAAAAAGCAAGCTTCAATGGATAGTGGTAACTCACGTGTAAAAGCATTCCACTTAGGAGGCAAGTTATGTGGCAACAGGATGCTTTGCGGTAAAACGATGTTCTTACTACGACCTATCGCACTAGAAATAATTACACGCAATAGGGAGAAGAAAACACCCACAGCATCCTGCTTACAACCGTTCTTAGGTGCGGCACTAAAGAACACATGGTTATATCACTGACCTATTCATAAACAAAGAAAATCCACAGACTTCCTTAAATTGTATCTTATGATTTTGCAAAACCCTATTTTAAGAAATCAAACCCTGCGAATGAGCTGGAGACCGGAAAGAAGACAGACCGCCTGATTATATTTCTCTACAATGTGTGCAAAAGATAAGTCTTCCAGGTTCATATACTGATCTACAGGTCCTTTAGGCTAGTTTATTGCTAGCGCAGTATATCAAACCGATAATATGTTACTAACAATTTATTGACACGGCAACAACCAAAATCATGGGATAGATATGCGGTCAAGTGTTGAACAGGTTGATGAGTTAGAGGGAAACGTTTTGCCATCCAGATGGTAGAAAAGTTTTCACTTTAAACCCTAATCAATTACTTGTTTACAAACTGCCTGTCGGTTCAATTCAGTAGTTTCTAACGGATTGCTGTATGTCGTCATTGGTTACCTCCTCGATCAACTGGGGCAGATATGCATTCGAAGCATGTTACCCTCAGTTTACATTACACATTCGGCTTTGTTACAGAATTGTACAATGAAACACTGTTTATTTCTTGTTGCTGAACCACGTGAAATTGTATGTGATGTGATGAGAGCTACTCATGTTTGTTTTTTGTGTGGTATTGCATTGTGGACTGATGTCTTCATTCTAGTGCAGTAGGAACTCAAGTGAGCCATGCTATGTCAAGTCCAGTCTGTCTGACAATCCACTTCGGTTAAATCGAATTGTATCTAACAAATTAGTGAATCCACCCAGAAATCAAAACACACCTTCATTCGAGATATAGCCACATCGTTTTGGTCTGCAGGAAAATTTGAAATGTGAAATCATGACTTAAGCCTCCGTGCTGTTCAGAATTTTGTGCCGCATTTGTCCTCTTTCGTTAGTACGTAACTCAGTTGTAAATGTTCAGGAAAGCTTCCGTGTTCATAAACTGTTTGCTGGATGTGAAAATATTTTCAAGTTTGAAACTACTTTCTACAACTCGATCTTACTGAGCTAAAGCGCTCCAAGTGGCTTGTTCCGTCACAGCCTTGATGACCGTTTACTATAATGCAGAATACATGCCTTCAGATAGCAGACGGTTAAAAACAGACCTGTCAAAAATCTCCGCAATGTTGTTCACTGTTTGGTCTGTATTAAGATATTATTTTAAGTAGAGGTTTTCCGAGTGGTATAAGCCCAGCCAACCTTTGTTGTACATATTCTTCTTAAAGCTATTATTATGACCAATATATTTTGCAACATGACTTCTGTTACTAGGTTTATTTGGCAAGCATGTATTCAATCTCTTCCAAAGCCATATTTTTGATGAACACCTTCCTGGTCACTGGAGTTCGTCGACTCTTCTATTCGACCATTTTAATTTTGGATGTATCCAACAACAAGGTCGCTCATACTCATAAGTGGAAAGCTCTGGTGGGGGTATGATCTCCAACAGCTCAAATCCAAAGAGTCTACGCTAAACCACAACAGTCAGAAATGTACTGATGGTCCGAATAATTATTAATATGGCATTACTCTACTAAATTGTTGGACGGGGTTCAGCTGATCTTTAACGGCATCCTTGAGTCTCCAATTTTGCTCTTCGGGGTCTTGCGTTTTATTTGGTTCCGAGACCCATTTATTCAGTGCTAAGATACATTTATTTTAAATGATCACAATGACAAGTGTGGTAATTTTCCATGTAGATGCATTTGAAAAATTGTAACTTACAAACTGTAAGTTGCAGATCAGTAAAATTTACCAATAAGGAAACAAGCGCCATGGTGAAAAATGCCACCCGAGTTGAAGCTAGACCTGGATATACGTGAGAACTTAATGAGGTCAGAATTTGAAATTTACCAGCAGGTGTCACCACTGTAGAGCAGATAAATAAAAAGCGTCTAGTACACCGTGATAGGTTGCTTATTCCTAATGTGAGTTCAGACACACAGACAGAAGTCACGTGATGCAGTGATTGTGAACTTAACCCAGCAAACACTGCATAGGATTGCAAAACAGGTAAAATTGTTCTGTGGAGTGTTGTCCTGTAGCCGTGACAACAAGCGTACCCTGACTGTTAGTTCAACAGTGCTAACGAGCAACGCTGGGTTACACGCATCGACAAAGATTGAGGTGGTCACTAACTTGGTGGAATAATCACATACAATCAAAGCATATGATTTCTAAAGAATTGCCAAGTACCATTATTTAATCTTAGGCAGCTGCTGCTGTGCATTCGGAAGCAGTTGATTAACACCCTCTGCTTGTCTTAGGTTTATTTGTATCATTTACAGTCCATGTCTCTCTTGGAGATTGTGGGTTTTCTTTTAGGCAAGTAGAATATTTAAGACTTACAAATTTATATTCTGATTTGCTTATAACTTATTTATAAAAATTCACTGGACTCACTGCTTTAAATTAACCAAAGAAAGCGTCTATCATTGTGAACAACGTTTGATGTCATAACCGAGTGGCTATTATCGTTGCTATGTACAAAGTTAGTCCATGAACGAACACTACTGGATTCGACAATACAACAGATGGATTGATAATCCATCGAATTAGGTATCTTGTGGACGTTACAGTGTTGTAGACTTCAAAAATCAATGTCCAAAGTCGAGCGAAACGTTGCTGAAATAATTGGTGATTCGTTTTGGATGACATCTACATTTTCAGTTTAAAGAGATTTACCTATGAAATTATGTACATACGACCGGTTCAATCGAAATCTACGTCATCACTCATAAGCAAGTGTGCTTGAGCGTTTGAATACCATAATTCGTTCATGTCTAATGTGATGTCAGCATATGGTGGTCAACTTACTTGCCTCATAAAAGCGTGGTCAGAGTTCTAGCCTCGATTCTGGTAAGAATATGCACTACTGACGAGGTCTAACAAAAGCGAAACTCAAATCAAGCGCTTCTTTCCGAAACAGACAGACTGGAAAGTCTATGGGAATGCGACTGCTGAGGAAAATTTTGGGTGTGGTTCAAGTTATTCGAGCAAAAATTCTCCTAGACCTTGTTAGTTGCTAGGGCGCCCACCCTGTTACCGTCCCGAGGCGCCTCCGCCGTGAGAAAGGAAAAAACGATTGACTTTGTCCTAGTTAGCGGACCTGCTCAGAGCGGCCGAGTGGTGACCTTGGCTAGTTGTTACCTGTCTGACTTTTTATTCCGCTATTCCTACCACTGACCTTAACTATTATCCCGTCAACTGTCTTTCAGTTTGGCCACCGCGCATCATATAAGTACTTTGTATTTGTCGTCTTTGTTGCGTACATTTTGGAGCGGAACAAAGCCCTATATTTTGAACGCGTCTTTTGGCTAGGTTTGAGGGGCGAATACGGGACAGTCGCGGTACTTTTCGGGACCGAGGTTTTTGTGTTAACTATTACCGTGACGAGAATCTGAATTTTGCCAAACGAATTACAAGCTAGGACAAACCAGCGTACCGTTTAGAAAGTTTTACAACATTAGTAATTAAAAACACGACATGAATGATCTCTACAACAGATTGGTAGTTTGTGTTCGCTACGGCCAAATAGACAAGAAATGATAACAGTACTATTTCATGATACACATTCTCTGACCAATGCTCTGCGAAAGCAACGTTTGCAACGGAGACATTGTCATAACTGACACTTGCCCTTCTCATGTCACATTACTGTGCACACTGAACCTGAAGATTTGCCTGCTTGAACGTCGTTTAAGCTATCCGTGCTTGATCAGTCCGAACAATAAAAGAACCGGTCGGACCGTTGGGAACAACACAGAAACTGGTAGCCTGAACTGTTGGCCAAATGTTTGACTGTTCTTCGAGCTTCGTATTTAAGTTGTAAACGTCCCATTGACAAGCAAGGTGACAACGGACCAACTTGCATGCTGAAGCCCATAAGACATAACCTTTTAGCACTGATGAAGTCAGTTGGTTTGAGGATAAGAAGTTCGCAACCAAAATGACAAGTTTGGCAGACAACCCAGTATGTAATGAGCGCTATTTCTCCCGAAGAGCCTACGTGAATAGCGGCATCATTAAAAATTGGAATTTGGAGCTAGTTCAAGAATGGTACAGTACGGATACTAAAGTAAAACACTGTACAGGATAGAGAGGATCCAGGATTAAAGTATGATAAGAACACGGTAAACCATATTGAACATTTCCCATTTAAAATAAACCCTAACAATAAGCCTTTGGAGTGTTTCATATCAAGTCATCACCAGGTTGCATCTCACATACGTTTCGTTAATAGCACCCATTCTTCGAAGTAGAGGTATAAACTGATTTTATTTAACCGTCTTCGGTGGAAGTACATTGCACCAAATGTTATATTGAATTTTAGAGAATTGTGCACACGTTTTGATCAGTACGGCTTAATTCATGACTGAAAACCGGTTCAGAACGACTTCAAAATCCAACCGCTTTCAACAGAGGACGGATGAGCTTAAAAATCAAACAGTCCGACATATGTTACAAAAATGGTGTTCGAAAAAGATAGTCGGTGATTTGGTACGAAAATCACCAATCCAAGTCGGTGAACATTGAACTAACATCACATTGTCTGATTATGGAGAGCAAGTGATGCGTCAAGAAAACAAGATAACCTATACATCTAAAAAGGAAACTTTATTCAAAATTCTTGCTAAGCTGGCGCTATAGTTTGCCAAATATTTTTGAATATACAGACGTGTAAAACCAGAAGGTTTCTAGTTATTATCGTGTATAATTGTAGAATTTGGTCAGAAGACTCATGCGTAAGGAAAAGCATCATATATATCAGAACTGATAGCTTGCATAACTAAGTAGTAAGTTCCAAACGAAAAGCTTTAGAAAACCTGTTATTTCGCTACCAGATGCTGGTGACACCCGTCGAACTAAATTCCAGACTGTAAATTGGCAACTTCTTCTGTTCATACTGTAACTGTCCAGAACTATATTTTGATCAAGCCTGGTCTCTGGTCTGATTTTGACATCCACAGGCTTTCAAGCAATCGATGATCGAAAAGTTATAATTATGTTACATGTGGTGTATGCTTATCAATTTGCTTTTATTACACATGAGAATCCAAGCAGGTTTTGCATTCACTAGTTGTTGTTTTAAAAGAGTTCTTTTGCTGCGAAGTCGGTGCTTCCTTCGTAATATTTCCATTTAACTACCTAAAATGAAGTCATAGACAATGGTGAGACAACAATGCCTCCATACTTTTGCTGGCCATAGTAGTTGTTGGGAGTTTTCTTTTTATACACGATAGGCAGCTTGTGTTTTCCACTGATGAAACACGTTTTATTGCAAACTAAAGAGAGAATTAGCTCCATGCGAATAAGGAACATCCATATGGAGCTGATAATGTTTCTGCTTGATTACTTCGAGTTAATTGTAGTTCTATTGGGAAACGTGGCTTTCCTTGTTCAAAATATCTGCTGCCAATAAGAAACTCCCAGTGGACGACACTTTGAAAACAACAGGTCTTAATGATTCGATCGAGCAGTTCTTTGCTGACGCATCCATTGTTTGCTGTCGCTGTCAATAAAAATTCTAATCCTCTAGCACTCTGTCGGAAGAAAATCATTGGTGTATTTTCCAGTCCATCATTAGGAAATCTTATTTGATCACAGCACCCTTCTTGGACGACATAACTGTATCCAACCGGGTCCGTTTCTTTACGTTCATTTTTGTAACACCTATGAATTGTGTTATTTTCTAACACACTGTGATTCGGTAGTAGGCCACAGTGCTTTTCCCTGCTCGTTTCGCAGTACTCACTCGGGGTTTGTCTGTTACGCAGATACGTAAAATTCTGCAAGTAGACATTGTCTCTGGTAGATGCTTTCTTTTGAGAGAAGGAATGAAAATGGCAGTATGTGTTACCAAACTTGTGGAGGTTGATGTAAATCGGTGATCAGACAGAACTCCTGAATGTCCTCAACGAAAAGCAAACAGCGCTGGGGTAATGAGCAAGCTCATGCTGCACGGAAATGGTGATGCTACTTCAACCTGGTGTGTAGAATATTCACAGACCATGGATAATCAAGCTCCATGCTGACATACAGTTTCGTGTACGTGTTCTTTGCCGTTGGATGTTTCAAACAAATCGCGCAATCACACTGTGGTTTACGGTTTACAGAGACAAATCAAATGTTTGTTTTATGAAGTGATTGACATTAATCTTCATATGAATCCAAACAAGGACCCAAAATTTGTCTGCTGTTTGAAGGTGTCCACTAGGAAGCGGAGGATTTATTAATGCTGCAGAATGAGTGATATTTTCTCACCCAGCCCCGTATCTGTCCATCCGCATAAAAGGGAGGCTTAGATTCAAGTTACTTTTACCGAATTTTACACTACTGATTATCAGTAATCAGTACTATGTTGCGCTTATAGAAAAATTGCACACGCGGTCCACCTACAGTGTAGTATATTTTAGTGGTTAATGCTTAGTGTAAACCTGGGCGCACGAGTACTACTGTTTCTCAAACTGTATGGAAGATAAACAAACATATGACCGTGTTGCGGTAGTTTCGCTAGCCAGTGTACGTTTGGTAAACTGTGCACCACATAGAGGTGGCATACCTGACGTTTGTGTTTAATGTGGCTGTCAGATCAGAGTTAAACGATAAATGTACTAGATAAGAAAACATGTTTGTTGCCATACGACGGAAAGAAAGCCCAAATTCTCGTTAAGATTTGGAAATGCAGGTAGAACACAACTCAAGTTTGCTCACAGATGGCTTCACTATTTATCTCTCTCTCTCTCTCTCTCTCCTTAGACTGAAATTTAGCATTCATCTGTCCTAATTAGAGTTGGCTTCACCTGTCCATGTTCTGCTGAGCATGAGATGCAAACCCAGAGGTAGGAACAACCACGATGATTTTGTTTATATATACTCGCACCAAATAAATTTCCAAGTAAGCGTCATCCACTTCATTATAAGTTCGTACAACCCATACTCATCCCAGGCTGTGATATGTGTGCATGTGGTAAGTGTTTTAGGGCAGGCACTGACAATGTCTAATGCCTTCCAGATGCAGTTAGTAGAATCAGAAGAACAATAAATACAAAGTGAAGGAGGTTGGCAGGTGAACAACTCACTTAATTGTTTGATCGTCTGCGTTAATCCAGACGGCAGACAAGTGAATTGGCAAAGACCCTTAAGCTAACTACCCAACTGCAACAGAGATGGACAACCGTGTACACGAATATGGGGTTATCTTTCTCTCCCAGTATGCAGCAGCAACCTCTTCGAATGTACGCGTGGTTTGTTTCACAGCAAACGAACAGCCTCCAGAGTGGCCTGTGCATATGGCATGTACAGGATACAAAAAACGTTTCATAACATGTCGTCGCAAATTTAAACAGTTTCTGAGTGAAAATATGCATTTCGTCAATATTGTTTTAATAACGGTAGGACAGGAATAAAACTTGTATGGACATTGAAAAATTAATTTAGCTGTTGTCTAGTAGCATCGAACGTAAGCATCTGATGCGTACATATTTGAATGCAGTACTCGTCATACACTTACCTGTCTCTGTCAGCGAAGTCATTTTCTTTTTGGTGCTGATGAATTAGTAAAGAACTGGGGTAACAACTGTCAATTTTTAAGTTTTAAATTCAAACCGGAATCTTTGACTTTACCAATTTACTGAGCGTCTTTTTTATCGCAGATGGTTAGAATCACTAACCACATCACACGTAAACGTTTGGTTGACCAATTTCCGCTCTTAACAACTATAAATCCAAAATCCCAGCGTAAACTACCAGCAACTGGGTGACAATTTGTGTACTTTGACCTGCATACTGTGGATAATCTCCCAAAGCGTACTGGCCACTGTCACGGAATTAATTTTGGCAGTAAAGTGACGTATCTTCGGAAGAACACCGACTAGATCAAAAACTTCTCCGTATACGAGTGTCAGTCGTGATCAGCATTTGAAGCAACAAGGGTGTCAGCCAAAGATGAAAGGGTTGTTGAGGGTCTTTAATCCAAGTTTGCTAGTTGAATCTACAGCTATAAGTTGTCGAACAACATTAACCACATTAACGGTGTGTCATCAGGACCATGATGACGGTACAGGACATCTAAATCAATGTATGCACTGCAAACCGTGGCAAATAACCACTGACTTTAATTTAAAAAAAAAACAGTTAGCGACTAAGTGGAGCCTAATGAAAGCTGACAATTGGTTTGTAATTTTTTTTCACGACAGGTCGGCCTAGACCGTCTGCTTTATAACACGCAGGCTGACTGTAACTTATTTAATACTGACAGGGTTATAAACCACATCCTGTCTATGTTCATTGGGGAATAGGAAACGTTAACCAGATTCTTGGCAGCCTAGCTTAGGCAAAATATATAAACCCCATAGTATATTGTTTAACACACAATAAACTAAATAAGCAGATCTCCGAGAAGCGTGTCTTCAAATAGGTGAAGGCAGTATTACATTATGCAAAATGAACAAAAGGATGTGACGCACATGTCAGTGTATTTTGTTATCTTCATTTATGTATCCCCCAGTCACGTGATGTGGTGAATACAATTTATTTTATATTACGATAATATTTGTGTTATTTGGACAATGTTTTCCACCTGCTCCAATAATTATGTTGAGAATATCGTTACGGAAAGTTGCCGACCAATCCGACAAAATTATGCGTGAGTATGCCTGGCTCTCTTTAATTTTCCTATTCACCGAGTGTGCGTAATTTGAAAATATAGTAACTGGGCCCTCAGACGCCGGCTTGCAACAACATGCTGTTAATTTTGGACAAACAAGTCTGCATTCGAGCTTAAAAATATACCGCTGACCAAGTTTAGGCATAGTTGCAGTTTTACTGTTGGTTAGGAGGTTGGAACCGAAACTTATTGAGTAAGTATGTTACTGAGAGTTCTAACTGCCAACACGCTCGAAGTAACACGGAAGCGATTAATAAACGTGAGCGAGCTCAAGTTTACTGTTATGTACAACGCTATTAAGAAGAAAGCAGATGAAGTAACTGTGTTGCTTTCGTGTGTATTATCATGTCGATTTTAATTCTCACTACTCATGAGTAGCTTCAAAGATTAAATCATATTTTCCAAGACTCACCCGTGGATTATCCAATTTGGTTGAATTCAGACAGCAGCAAGGACCACAACGTCATGAAACCAAGTAAACATTATGGAACTAACCGGTAGAAAATACACAGCACATCTATGACTACAGATATTTAGGAATATTCTACACATGGCGGATGAGTGACTAAAGTTTGGACATTTCAGAACACTGCTGAAATTCGTTATTTTGTTGTCAATAATCCATATTTAATTCTGGCTTTTTTGCGAAGGTAGGTTATTTATGATATCAACAGAAGTGGTGTGGGATGTACGGAAATATTTGTGCCTCAAACTATTAATTATTAATTTATACTGCTTTGTGCTAAACACATTCTGTAACATGCAAACCAGTCGTTTCTACTCTG
Organism: Paragonimus heterotremus; assembly: GCA_013368495.1. NCBI lineage: Eukaryota > Metazoa > Platyhelminthes > Trematoda > Plagiorchiida > Troglotrematidae > Paragonimus > Paragonimus heterotremus. Next base: position 115,883 of record LUCH01000715.1, on the reverse strand, counting down.
AATGTCTTTAACACTTGCGGAGCAACTTTGGATCAACGTGGGTACACCAAAAGACAGCGTTCTCTCGAGAAGGAGGTTCCTAGTAATAGTCCTGTGAAAGGAAACAACACAAACAAACATGAGCCAAAGGCCCAGTCAGCCATGCACACGACTTACACAAACGGAAACTGAAACAGCGCCGACAACACAACAGCAAGCCCTGTTACACAATTCCAATTCAATCATGCGCGCTAGCAGGTTTTGACCGCACGTTGAAATACCACTTATGCCACACCAACTTTGTTATTAGTTATATAAAACTCAAATATTCAAAAGTATTTACATATTTAATTCGCAGTATAAGGGAAGTGATGCAATGATGCGCCCCACCAACTATCATTGTTTTAATGAGGCAGAATTTGATATACTTTACATAATAATCTCTTTAATATTGAACTACTGCATTGAATTACCCATTCGTTTCGATTTGTTCTGTTTGGTCACAAATAAGAAATAAGTTATACAAAGCATACGTAACGATTTTCCACGGTGGTCACATGTTTGAGATTAAGTGAAATAAGAAGTGGTCACTTTGCAATGTTTAAAAAATCAACTTTTGTCGTTGACGCAACTTCTAAGCTGTGTTTCATCATATTGTGTAGGGAAGACAGTAACCGGACGTTTGATGAAATTTACTTAAAATAATTGACGTAAAACATTCTGAACAGTTACAGGAAACAGCTTGCTATTACTGAACTTTGAAATTAAAAATGACAAAGGATTGACTGCCTTTCGTGCAACGATTTGCGAAATAGCCACCAGACTGCTCTCTGTTAGACTACATTCGTGTGTCCGATTATAATAATGATGACTATCAAAACTGAACTCATCAGCATAATAATAAGCTTTAGGAAAAACTCAGAATAAAATGTTCATCAGCCATTCGGTCAATCTGAACAGCAGTCATAAGTGAATGTGGCGCTGCGTTTGAATAAGACATTCAAGCAGTATCGAACTTTAGTTGACCGATACACCGGTTAGCACAGTTGCCTGGTGGGAACGTGAGCTGTGAATTCAATTCCCCGTAATCTCATAGAAATGCACTGCTGCTGAGTTCTTACGAGAGCAAAGCTTCAGCTGGTTGAAAACGTCTATCTGATTACGCAAGTTGTAATCAACTGTGAGCGTGATTCAGCTTATACAATAAGCTTTGTTTGTAACCGTTATCTCATCTTAACTTTTGGAATAAGAGTTTAGTTCCAAACAGCAATCCAGCAGAGGTAAAAGGACTTAGAAATATACGGCGCAAAAGGTAATTACGGACGGCGAAACTAGTTACAATTGCATTTACCTTATTTATTAGACGTTTCACAAGTTTGTGCTTTCGGGCGTGGCAACAATCGACCATATGTGCAAGTTATTGTTTCATGAGATAATTTTCATAAATTGCATCCCCACAACCCAATAAACACTTTTGATTTCACTACCGGTATAGTGAACGTGCAGACGATTACTCAGCACATGCACTGTCTGGATGTTTATTGATTTTTCGTGAAAGTGGGTTTGCAGAGACGGATGAATAACTTGAACGGTCAAATAACTAGTTCGGAATATCAACGTCTTTGCTTGGCAATGTTCTGTACATAACACAACGGAGCTTGTAGACGAACTGATAGGGTCAAAATAGGATAACAATTAGGTTCACTCAGAGCTCTCTATGAGCAGAGATAAATGTAAACAGCGAAATCATACCAGTGAAAGTGAAAATTTTCAAAAGAATCCATAGCTTGTATTTCAGTCATTTTATCCTCCAGATGACTATTGTCATTTTCTAGAAACGCACGTGAGACAAAACCCAAAACAACTTCGAATGAGCAAAACAAACTAAAAGTGTTTATTGTCTATTGCGTAGTAGCAAAAAATTTTAATTAATAAATATGTGAAACTCTATTCTATCAAAACAATAGGTCAGAAAGTAAAATCATTTGAGGTGCTTATTCTGGACGCGTTCTACTACATGGTCCAACTACCGCCTGCTTCTTAAAATGACAGTGAGCAAAACAGTTGTTTTCAAATTGAACACCACCCACAATTGATCGCAGCTGTCGCATTCCCATAGACTCTCCAGTCATACCCATTCGAAAACAAACCCTAGACTTGAGTTTCGCTCTCATTAGAGCTCGTCAGTAGTGCATATCATCGCCACTGCCGGGACTTGAACCACGGACACGCTGTTCATGAGACAACCGTGTTTACCACTGCGCCATTGATCTCACGTTAGGCACGACCGAATTATCATATGTGAACGCTGAACCACTTTTGCTTGTGAGTAATGATCAGTAATCTAAAATATCGCCTAGCAGGTTTAATGAGACCGGAGATTTCGACCTGTCTAGGAAGTCCTAATCGCGGGGTTATCGATTGGAGTTAACAGACAGTAACTGTGTCTCCATTTCGAGACGATCGGGCAACCTGATCATTACTCACAAGCGAAAGTGGTTGAGTGTTCACATATGATAATTCGGTCGTGCCTAACATGAGGTCAATGGTGCAGTGGTAAACACGGTTGCCTCATGAACAGCGTGTCCGTGGTTCAGGTCCCGGCAGTGGCGATGATATGCACTACTGACGAGCTCTAATGATAGGGAAACTCGAGTCTAGTGCTTCTTTTCGAAATGGGCCGACTGGAAAGTCTATGGGAATGCGACAGCTGCGATCAATTGTGGGTGATGTTCAATTTAAAAATTAACCAAATCCCCGACTACTCATCAGTAAAACAGTTGTTATTGTCTTCATCAGATCATCAATGTAAGGCATCATTCCCACTGACTACGGGTACGAAAGACAAATATACTATCCTCGAACCACCCACCTTTTATGTTTAATACTTCAGTGCTGTTCACGTAATACTTATTTCGCACAGTCAGATGTTATTCGAGGCGAGGAAAAGAATGGTTTCTAAGTCTATTAACTGTGTAGGCGTAAGTTCGGCGTATTAAAATAAGCACACAAACAACATAACAGCTCTCTGTGTGATCTACAAACTTTAAACGAACCGCCTTAGACCGGATAAACAACTAAGTTACTTACTGCGGTCGTTTTTCATTTAGTCCCACGTTTGCCGTGGCTGAAGGCAATGTCACCCGACTTTAGTTATGCAAGCAATTCAACTCCCAACTATGCCACACAATTTAGTGGTGAGTTCCAATTAACTAATGATTATTAGAAATGAGCGGCCAACAACAACCTGTTTGGTGTTTGACATTACCTGGTGACAATTAATTTCAGGGCTTTCCTTCATTCGTCATTAAACTAGGTGTGGTAAACTTGTTGCATTGCACTTATCCAACGAAAAAATAACGGTCGTATTTTTCCGACATTTTACTCCTCCTCAGCTTCGGAAGTACACTTTTTAGCAGTTTCGTACGGCATTCGTGCACCTGAGTCTTTTTTTACCCGATTTCAACTAGTACCTATTCCCTGGATCTTGCGAACAACAGTCTTTTTTGGACAACGATGAGTAGTTTAGTAGCCGATGCTGATCGCGTCATATGGGCAAAGTTTTATTACTGTTAATGTGTATAGATAAAAGTTGCGAGAAGAACTTATGCCGACGTATCCCTGAGTAAACCAAGTATGCTCATTTTATCCGTTTGCTTCAACACAAGTTTCCGGAAGAGTCTGTGAGGCGTTTACAGCCAGTAGCATAATGGTGTAATGACAATGAAACATGTCAGTTTGTATACTTAGTGACAGAAATCTGTTATGGACAACTTCTGGATGAACATAGTGTAGCGCGTTAATGGGGATAGTCAGCAGGTTAGATACACGTCGTACATTACATCATATGTAATCTGAACGGTCTGGGACCAGTGTTGGAATTTTTCGCTCGCAAATCGTTGGCTACTAGCAGCGTATACTCATCAGTGACTAAGTGCCATTCTTTGCCTCAAAGTAAATGTCACGCACGGTGTAGCTTGTCACCTGATCTCTATATGCAATTGATACATAATGGACAAGTTGAGAGTCAGCAAAATAGGATAGATGCTTAAAACACCTTTCGTTCAGCACTTTATTTTTCTATTGTTGGTTTAGCTGTCTAAAATACACTTATTAATGCTGACGTATATCAGTAGCAAAGCACAGTGTACCATACGAGTGTATTTTCTAGTTCCATCTACTTGCTAGCTGGCTATTATTCGAATTGATAGCTAGGTATGACCATACCGATAAGTATAAGTAATGGTGAGACATACAGCTGAGGGTACGAATATCAAAACTACGTTAAACCACATTCTCTATGAGAATCCCTTAAGATTTCGTTCACCATCCATAACATTTTGTTATTTCCCTTATTAGAACGTTCCTCTTGTCGGACAATAGTTACAATGACTTTGTTATGCAAGAGTACCATGGTTCAGCCGGTCATTATTGGAACCAGTAGTCTAATAGGTGAATGAGGTAAGTTCCATCCTCTTACTGTCAATACATTCTCTGGTACGGTTGTCCACGTTGGTGTGCATCTTGTCCGGTTTATTCTCCTCTACTTAAATGGTGTAATATTGGTTTTAAACAAAAAAGCTTGCTGTTGCACTGGGCAAGTATGTGTACTTATTTCTCACAAACTTTGAGATATAAGTAAACTGTACACCAAAGTTTGTAGACTACAAAAACAGTTACGACCGTTAATCTTTTTCTTATCATGTTTCTGCTGCTTTCTATAGTGGATTAACTAGTTTGCATATACGACAGATGTTTATAATGTTAGGTAATTATTAAGGTCACTAGGGCCTCCTGTATAACTCGTCACGGTAGGAAAACGGTATAAGTAGCTAATTTTGTAACCCGACTGTCTAACTTTATCCACTTGGTCACACAAAACACAAATACCTGAGGTTTCTGTCACTTTTTCAATCCTAACCAAGCTTACACACTTTCAAAATCAGATGTTTTTTTAATTTTTATTAGCTGTGTGAGAGTACTGAGATTGTCGAAGCGGTAAATGATTCGTGGTAAATCGCAAACCGACCAATCAACGTAATTGATATCGCTTAAGTGAAGCGATATGTGTCCATTGTGTGGTAGGCATCGGCTGAAAAACGAACGAACAATAACGGTGAAATCCTAAGACAGAGGTTCTACTTTTATATTGAACAGGTGAGGGCAAAAATCCTGGTGACCAACACACCCTCTGCTTGTGTCAATCGTGGTGAGTGTGCCAGCCTATCGATTGTTTAGATGGATTCAACCAGATGCCACAATAAACAACTGAAGGAGAACTGAGCGTATTCGGGAAGAGGAACGATGACTGCGCTAGTCAGTCTAGAGAAGTTTCGCAAATAATAAAGCACATAAACGCGCACACACATGAGACTACGAAGGGAAGGAAAGACTGGAGAGAAACACTGGATTCCCTTTAATAACTTAATCAGTGCGTAAAAAGGACACATTGCACTATGTTAACATTTCGTTTACTCTCATCATTCGCAAACGTAAAACATGCACTCTATATATGCTGGACAAATAATGATAGGGTAAGGATACGCATACAATCGCATCACATATGTTATCACGACGTTCCAATGGATTATTTTAACCCCTTCTGTGCGCCGAACACCGGCTGGTGAGTTCTAATTAACATGGCCTTGCTAAAGGTCAGTTACCTCAGATTATGATGAAGTAACAGTACTTTTAATAATCTAAATAGGTCAACCTGGTGACCTGTTATCATGATATGTCTGGCAATGGCTGATGCCGGGCTTCGAACAATGGATTTACTGGTTTCCGATTGTTGTGTCATAAGTTGTTCCGTTACTCGTTGAGATACCTCTCAGTCTGTTCTGCCCATGTAAACGTCACCGCAGATGTAAGTGTGCTGATAGACAACGCGAGAGACAGAATAGTCAGACGAGCTGCGTTCGCGATTGTGTAGAACAGGTTCTTCGGTGGTTTGAACCAAGCGTAATTTGACAGCCGCACACGCAAGAGATGGGGTAAATTTCAGTTTTTGCCTAATGTCGTTTATCAAACGATCCCGTTTGAACTGCAAAAATAGAAATATATCTTTCTTTTAAACTGTTTGGATTGGTTCACTGCACTTTTTCATCATGCTGTGAACGTCTATGAACTTTTCGGTATATCTATTTGTCGGTGACGTTTTTCTCAGCATTTCCTGTTTTATCTGCGGCTTATCAAGGGTGCAAATATGTCTGGCCCTATGAAATAAGGTTTTGACCAAACCCCTCTTGTATGCTATGGGGAAAAAGCTGGAGAACTGAAGATATTGTCCGTCCTATGTTGTTTTGTGATAAACCGAACTGTAATGTTCCATCGTCACGCCTGGTGATAAGTACGTCTAAGAAGGCTCAAGTGCCGTTTTATATCCTTTTGTGAGACAAGGAGAGATTCGGATGAATAGAATTACGGAGGTTAAAAACAAATCAAAATGATCAGTATCCATAAAAATCAAAATGTCATCAACATACCGTTTGTACAATTAGGATTTGGCAATGTTATCTGGGACTTGCCGTTCGCTCATTCCCAAGAAGATGTCCGCCAAGGTTGAGTTTACTGGCCTACCCATAGCCACTCTGTCTAGTTATCTATATGAAAGTCCTACAAAATTGAACCTGCTGTTTTCTGTACACAGTAAAATGTGATCCTTAAGATGTTCAAGTGAACTACTCATATCACAGTATTGGTTGGAAATAAAATCACATGAAACTCGACTGTGTCACGAGGGGGATAAAGGAATTGACGCCAATCGAATACGTGGCTTGTGAACTTATCGACACGCATTTTAATATCTCTGCTCGTTCAGCAGAATCGTTTAGACAATGGGGAGGGATAACACTTTGCGAACGGGGTTCAGTATCTCCGCCAGTCATCGAAAAACTTTTTGACATACCAAAATGTTCATACACAAAATTGGTCGTAGAGTTGATCCATCCTTGATTATTTTCGGTGCACCCCTAATTCGTGGTGTTTCCGTCCTATACTGATTTTCGAATATATGGCTGTGCAGCAACAGTATCTGAAGTGGCCACACCATCTGCTTCGTCCTATAATCGTCCTTACTCATGATGACAACACCAGAACCTTTATCCGGCTTTAGAAACATAATACGTGGTGTGGCTGTATGAGTATCCATACCCGGTCTATCTCTATTTGTCTGTTATATACAACTTGCCTGTTTTAAGTCTGCGACTGATGAGAATAAACGAAATGTTAACATATCGTAACATGTCTTCTTTCTGCATTGTGAATGACTGAGTGACAGATAACTAATCAGCAATACTCGGCGGAGGTACAATGTAGGCATAGATTTTCTCCATGGTGTCTACTTCGTTCATCTGTTATTTGAACGTCAGCGTGACGGAATTCAGCGTTGGTCAACAAGACGTTATAATTATGTCACGTCGCAATATTACAATTACAACTGTTAGTAAAAGCATAATTTTCCATTCGTTGTATTATGAGGATTGTCAATAATTAATTCGCTCATCACTGTCAGTTTATTGAATTATCCGTTACTTCCTATTTCTCATCAAGACGGGAAGAAGAAACGCATTACAAGATGCGAGCACTTCGTTTGTTCTCATCAGTCAATTACATACAACATTCGGTTATATAGTTTAAGCGTGTAGCGACAAAACAATGAAATGAACGAACACCACAAGGGTGCAATCAGGGTTGACTGTCACGGTAACAAAATTGTTTGCGTCAGCAGCGGTCTGTTCACTGAATAGGCATTCAGAGTGGACAGTACCTACAATTCGCTTCATTTGCGCTCATGATTTAGCAACGCAGTTCAGTGCGAGCGGTTTTTCATCGAGCAAGGAAACTGTGCGCTGCCGACCGCCTGAAGTCTGGAGAGGAGTTCTTGGAGAGTTTTGTGTGTTAATGGATATCTATCCAAATTTATTGAAGTTCATCGCAAGGCACAGTTGGCTAACTCCCAACCACAGTCAGCGCCGAAGAAACAGGTTTTTATCAACCTTCGTTACACAGGAGACCAAAATATCACTGTTGTTAGTCGAAAGTTGAAATCCGTTTTTGATTGCACATATCCCGCAGCATAATTGCGCTTGTTGCTTTCCACCTGCAGGATAAGTCTCCACTGCTCCGATCGTTCTTTCCCGAAAAACTCTGCCTCTCCTGCCATCTACTAGTTCAGTTGCATTTGCGGTGACCCATACATTGGAAGAACGGAATGAAACTTATGACAGAGGAAGGCAGAGTACATCCCAAGTGGTTAATGCAAACAATGACTCAACGCGAATCAACCTACCAACATCCGAACAGATATCCGGCTTTTTCGGTCTTAAAACACCTAATCGCAACGGATAATGTGGTTAACTCCGTCAATTCCTTCATGGTCCTATTGCGTAATCGCGACCTTAGGTTGTTGACGTTCTCCGAGGTGTTGTTACTCGAGCGTCACACACCGGCTCTCTGTTCGCAAAAGGTACTGACACAATCAATTTCGTTACCGCGGCAGTTAACTCTGATTGCACCCGTGTGATGTTCGTTCGTCTCATTGTTTTGTCGCAATGCCCCAAACCTATATAACCGAACGTTTTATGTAATCGATTAATGACAATATACAAAATGTTTGCATCTCTCGACGTATGTCTTTTTTCAGTCTTGTTGAACTGGGTAAAAAACGCAGTGTTACAAACTTTATGTTTCATCGCCGTAAGTTTACAACAAGAACGTTCACATTTCTTAACTGGCCGTATTTGCAGGAGCAGAAAACTGGTGTTTTCTGTTGGTCACATGGTTATCAATAAATAGTACATCAGAATTCATTAATGTTCACATTCTTGAAAATTATCACAGGTAGTTGGTAGACAACCACATGCAAACGTGTGAACATATTAGATGGAAAAATAACGGGAGCTGTACTGTGATGGGAACATCGATTACTTCAACACTTCCGAATTAACGTGGACTAACCGTGAATTTTACTTTTAAGAAATAAGAGCAAATCACGCAACAACTTGGGATCTTCAGCTGTCATCAAACTTCACATTTAGATTGCAATCGTTTCCCCCCAAAATAATATGGCGTCATCAATGCGTAGACATCTGGGTATGCATTCATTCCTTTCATTCATTCCTTTACGGTGATATCGCTTCGTTTGGAGATGAAATAGTTGCGTTCTAATTGTGAAGTTTATCGAAGAGCTGAGTATGCAGACAACCAGCCCAAACCATTAACTAAATGACTAATTTCAACAGTCATAGAAAATACTACTCTAATTTCGGCAAATTGACAGGTAATAAAGAATTGTTAGTAAATGAAATCACTCATTATTATACTCGCCCGGACAAAAGAGTTTAATAAGCTGGTTTCTTTGATCACAGACTCTCAATCTGGCACAGCCTGTGGCCGTCTTAAAGCACTAATACAAAATAACTTAACTGACAACAGCATCTGGCCAATATAAAAAACTGAAAGCTGATTTGGATGGAATCATGGAAACAATATACATGATGTTAGCAGAGACATCCAAATAAAAGGCGGCCTAGAGATCCCTGTGGAAAGTCACATTTCAAATTATACACATCCTTTCAAGAAACCACGTACGAAATATTTTGCATCAGATAGTTTTGACGAAGCAGACCTCGATAATCACGCAGGAAACAACTGTTGGGAAGGAAAATGATCTAGCCCTCTACAGAAAGAAAGCTTCAATGTGTCAGGGCAGTATCACCTCTCTCACTCATTAATCTCGTGGCGGATGAATAAATAACGTCCATCTGTCGTGAAAACTCCTCACACAACACTTCTGTATCTCATCTACACCTGACTGAACAGTCAAGTCCATGAGTTACTCATTAGTACCTACATCCAGCCAAAGCTCACCAAATGAGTGTTGGAACGTGCGAGCGAAGCTCACCACCAATGGCCTCGTGCAGCTGTCATTACGCGGAGGAAACTAGGGATTTTATTTATGAATACAAACATTGAAAAACACTACCTCAAGCCTGAAAAGTTCATTATGATCTTCTGACCACTTCTCTGGAAGAGGAAATAGAGAAAACTAAGTACGATCAGCCCATCGGGAGATGTTAAGAACAGCGAACTGACTGAATGGCATTACCTTGTAAACAGTTGTCTTTCAAATCGAACGCTACGCACATTTTTTGTCAGCCGTTAAAACTGAATAAGTCTTTTGTCTGACCCAACTACATAGAAAGCAACATACTCAATTTTCGTTTTTTTCAAAGTTTCTCACTAGTGTTATCCTGTTATGGACCAGGAGCCGCAATACGGCACTTGTTATTATAAAACCAGCTTATTACATGCCTCATAATAGACAAAATTGAAAATCCATTTCCAAGGGTTCAGCCACAAAACTGTGTGGTCCACTTGAATGAAGAAGGCCTTCCTTCCTGGACTACCATTTTGAACTTAATCCTATGTCAGCTAACAGATCTATCACAATGTTGCTATGCTAGTTTAAAGTTCTTTAGCTCAGATCTATTATGTGGCTGTTGCATGAATCTGAGCGGCCAGGCAACATCGGATCCAATGTGTATTCATGGTGACCCAGAGCAGTAGATGCTTGGTTGAATAACACTGACTAGTTTGTTGTCTGCTATCTTCTTATTTATTTAGAGAACTGGTTACATATTACCACTAATTACACCGACGTGCAATCTTTCATCATTGTATGACGGATGCAAAACAGTGATTGCAGATTTCAAGTGGGGATCATCTCCTGGTACGTCGTATTGTAAAGTTATACATTACTCGAAAGTAAACAAACCGTTAGCAATAGAACTTCCGTGTTAAGCATAAACGCAATTCTACGTTGATGACCCCGTCAGAGTAACGTTTTAATGTCCTCACCCACATCAATCGTATTTCAGACAGTATCACACATCCTAAGACAAAACAGCACAACATAGAAACAATTTTGCTCTCCGAGAGAGATTTCACTTCTTAACAGAATGCAGTTTACAAAATTAACTAACAGACCCTGCGCAATAATTGTAATTTGTTAGTTTTCACATATTGTTAAACTTTATGTTGATTTCTGGTTGAGCCTATTGTTATTGTGGTTTGAACATATCTTTTAAAACTTAACCGTAGGATACATTTCATGTAATTTCAAACACGAAATAATCAAGAAAGCATACAGTGTTACTGTTAAAGGTATCGTTTAGTTCTGTCACTAATACTGTTGTTTAGCACAAGTAATTGTTGTCGGATACAGAAATACCACGAAAACCATGTTATTTTTCTCTTGGCTAACCACAGATTTACTTATTTTTCGCGCCGGCATCGAATCACACTCCCGAAAATTCAACATTTTGAAATCTGCCAAATCTAACACACAGACGCAGACAAACAGGATGGTTTTTCTAGGTATAAAAAACTGGGTCATCAGAAGAATATTGTCTGTGTTGATGATCTCTGTTGTGACCAGAAAACAGAAGTTTTAAATTATTTGCAGTCTATAATGATATATGTGAAGTTACGTCTCTACAACAGCGCACGATTTTTCGCATGCCCTACATGCCCCAGCATCTGCTGTAAACGGCTCTGAGATAGACCCATTTATAAATCACTTTACATGAAGCACATTCGTCTTTCTGGTGGCAGGCGACGTCTTCAAGGCACTGAGAACTGCCGTTGAGTTTAAAACATGGTTCGTGTTTCTAAGCGTGTGTCATACTACTCATTAGCTTTGGTGAGTGGTACGCAACACACTTTGGAAGGAAAAACCCTAAGTCATTAGGTTTCGAAGCGTCGATCGACACCCTGTGATATAATGAGTATTTTGAGAGTTTGGGCCACTAGTTTATTAAAATAAAGGAATCGAACAGATGGGTTGCCTGATGCTAGAACAACCATAGAGTCTTACCGTATACGTACCAGCTCAACACATATTAGGCTCATCCAACTCTTAGTCTTTGAGAGTCATCTTTAAAATGTTACCTAATGTGATTCCTCCAACCTTGCTCAAAAATGGATGCATGATTTTTGTGATCATTACTCACAAGCGAAAATGGCAGAGCGTTCACATATGATAATTCGGTCGTACCTAGTGCGTGAGGTCAATGGCCCAGTGGTCAACACACTCGCCTCAAGAGAGCGAGGCCGGAGTTCTAGTCCCGGCCGTGGCAGGCAGATGCTCTACTGACGAGCTCTAATGAAAGCAGAACTCGAGTCTAGTGCTTTTCATTGAAAATGACCGAGTGGTAAGTCTATGGGAATGCGACAGCTGCGATCAGTTGTGGGTGATGTTCGACTTGAGATTTTAGATAAGGCAAGATGATGTGGGTCTTGCTGTTACGGACGCCATTACCAACTAACTCGAGAACCTCTGCTGGTAAACTGGGGTATCGGTACCGACGTGTGATTCACCAAGTTTGCAGCGTTTGTCCATGTCTACCATATCTTGAGATGGTACATGTTTTATTCAAACAGAAGTGACGGACATGATTAAAAACATCAGGAAGTCATTGTATTTCGCCGAACTGCGGTAACTAAAGCGTGCAGTACACTTCCGGATATATGTTCTAGAATATTTTCGAGAAGGTTAAGTTCATGTTTAGAAAGTGATTAAAATGTTGGAATATATGCGTAATTACTCAAAGTACTCTATTGACCTCTATGAGTTTTAAAGGCCAGACAGTCAAGTTTGAGTGAACCAGGCACGGACAGTCGACAACAACCACATTTTGATACCGCTTGCATAGAACTCGGACTTGCCATTTTCGGTCCGTACCTATTAAGTACCATCTAAGGCTATGGGAGTGTGTATGTGTTCTATGACTCATCCGACAGAGTTGAAATTCAAACTTCTGTTCAGCCCTTCTCATCATATATCTGGTAGTACGTAAAGAAACATATTTTCTCTAATTCAGCGGACTAGGCGAACTTCGTGTTTTAGACTTTCGTGCTTTTGGTTTGTCATATATTCTTGAGTAGGAATGGCATGGTTAATTGTGCGTTTATTGTCACATGTTGATAAAGTTACGGGCAATTCAAAGACACATCTGATTTCTGTGGGACGTTCTCTGAGTAAGCAAATAAAACAGTTGTCCAAAGCACGGTCTGGTTTTCGTAGAGGTATCAGTTCTGTCACTGATTTAATCTTAAGTCTGTTTCATTAATATATTCAAGCAGAAACTTTTCTTGGGCTGTTTAAAATATGTTGGAATGGCCATAGTCAGTGGTACGCAGATGCCGACAATGATTGGGGATGAATCATGGGAGTTAGATCATTAAATCGGGCGTTACTTACAAAGTGATCAATTACGTGAACAAAAGTTAGCTACTAACTGGAAGAACGCTTTTAAAAACAAGCCGGTGTCCATGTTATTTTTGACAAACCCACTGACTGGAAATGTTGAATGGTTTCTTAGGATTGTCCTTCTTCAGCTCGATTTGATTACTACTCAGCGCATGGAATAATTGTGACAATGAGACGAAATTGCTGAGGCATTGGCCGATAGCATGGAAAGATGTAGCCTAACACAGCTGCCTTAACCGATTTCAACCGAGATGTGTTCATCTAATGCTTATTGACAGTGATCGTACCTATCAGCTCTCCGGTTTTATTGGGCTAATCTATTCTTAAACCCTTAAACGTATCGCTTATGTCCAGTCCGTTGAACCAAACAGAACAGAAAGTGCAAGCCGTGCGTGTGGTCCCCCGTACATACCTAACTTGTGTCCAGAAGGTGTGGTTTTTACCTATCCCCAGTGGACAGGTTTTTATAATGCGGCGCACCTTGCACATTTCATACAGGTAGTGTAAACTTCAAGCAACAATGTGGCCTTGTAATATATTGATTATCTTGCATGGCACTTATGGAACTAACTAAATCTCTGTATGCTGCAGTGAACCCTGCCAAAGTGTTTAATAGGAACGGGTGTGCCAACCCTTATAAAATATAACCAATTAACCTAAGGTAAACAGGTCATATTTACATATCGTAAATTATCTGGTGTTATAGAGTAGTGTATATTGATCAGTATAAGCCATAAAGTTAGGCGCTGCAGAATTACGCAAACTCTAGCAAAATGTCCACTTTACAAGAATTGTAACAAGCTTTACGCCCACATGCATCAACTGCAAACTGGAATGAAATTGGAAGACCATAGTTTCCACGATTTTCACCAGCTGTGTGAAGTGTGAGTGATATGTCAAGTGTACTCAACCTACAAGCGCAAACTCCGATCCGAACCCAAATCCAGGCTGACCTAGAGTAGTTAGGTTTCTCAGTGACAAATCCTGATGCGAAGTTTAGTAGAAATTGTAGAAATTTAGAGGGAATTAACACGGCCCACCTGAGCCTTGAAAAAACGAAGTTTACTTCAGATATTCATGACGTGTGTTCGAGTTATGCCCAGCAAGTGCGGAATCTCCGACCATGAACTGACAGTGAGCATTATTTCGACAGTCTTCCAAATCCACCTTCGATGATCATTTATTCTAGTTATTAGTAATTACGCGGTTTACTCGATACAAACAACTCAATACTTCCCGCGAAATATTCCATGTACACGATTATGCGTTTGCAAAACCGGTAGCAGGTCCTACACATTTTAAAGAAATAAACGCGGCTTCTTTCCTTCTTTCAAAAAAACCCTGTCGTTGACATCAGTTAGAACCCTGCAAACGGTTTTTCACGTCTCAGACAGTTACTGTGATTTTTAACCCGCCTGGGACTTTTAACATCAGTTCGAAAACTCTTTGACTGCCTTCTTATAATCGTTCAGCCATAGTCCTTGTCCATTTTGCCAAGTTTCATTCATTGACGCGCAGATAAAACTGTAAAGTCCTGTGTAGTAACACGTTGTTCACATTCGGATCAAACCAATCATATAGAGTCTGGTGATTTATGCTAAATACTAGCTTCTGTGTTATGTTGCGCTCTGTGTTTGAAAATAGAGGCATGGTAGCTGGTCAGCATTTGACTGTAATTCTTTCATGAGTTAAATGATTTACGTATGCTTCTCCCAAATTGTTTTGCCACTCCGTGGTTGATATTTCCTTCGAAACCCACCAAGTTCTTAACTAGTAGTTACGGTGTCCCAGCTTTTTAACCAGTACGCTTACGATACACATCCTCAACAGTATTTCATTGCTGTTTACTTTAGTGAGCGGAAATGGGGGTGTTAAACCACGAATACCCGCCATCCAAGATAGTGCAGTGGAGTTCAGCGATCGTAATATACTACTGATACCGCGGCTATTCAGTAGCAGGTGCAGGGCCTATTTTTTGACAACCTACAGGCCACAAGAAGACTGCAAGAAGGATCATCAAGGTGCAGCATCACCCGTAACAGTCTCTGCTACTCAATAGAACTGAGCACTGACATCTGTGGTATCCGAGACTAGCTGGGGCTGAATACTGCGTGCAAATGAGTGTTTTTGTGTCAGGTTTGGTTTACATGTGTAACCCGTGTATTGCTCTGTCTAATAAATAACCCTTGTGCCATCCGCGTTCTTGGGTCACAACAATAGTATTGCTTAGCAGTGAAAATAAACAACGCCAAAGCATACGGGGAATAAAATTCCTGCTATTCAGTTTTACCCTCAAGCTATGTTCTACTTTTCGTGTTGATGGCGCTTTATCTCACATCTCTTGAAATGGGAGGCAGTTTAGTGATGTGTAGACTTCCAAGCACTTTTTATGTGAACTTTAGTAAATTCAGGTCACTAAGGTTGTTCTCATATAATACACTTTGTACTACATTGCTTGTTATTACTACAGGTCAGTGTCACCAAAATTTGGACTTATCGGTTCATGGGAATTACAATGAATGTTGTTACGTGAGTTACACAACGAACCCGATAAGGCAACTGCGTTCAGGATTCACTTACATGGTGGACGACCGGTTCTCTCTCCAACATGCCGAAGTAATTGCCTTCGGATTCTCGGTCACAAATTACACGCGCAAAATGTATTGTTTGACGCTCTTTCATTTCCAAAATGGAGTCATGCATTAAAAAGAGATCGTCAGTTCATACTAAGTCTGAATATCAGCTCCAACTTAAATTGTCAGTTTACCAGTATGACATCAACACTGTCAACGATGTAGCAGAATCCGTCGTGCAGTGAATATTGCACTATAGCGTTACACAGTTCCACATTTTAGTTGATGAAAAAGGGAAATTGAGTAAATTCCTTTGAACGAGCTGAATGTTAATTGAATTGACAACTGAAATTAAAGTATGTCGATTTACCTATACACCTTTAGATTGCAGCATACTAAATCCCGTTTAAACAAGTGAGAAAGTGGACCTAGCTAACAGGAGTGTTTTTTAAATTTTTCTGGTAAATCCTTTATAGTGAACTAATCTTTCAATGTCAAAATCAGAACAAAGACAAGTCACAATTAAGGCCTATCAGTTGCATACGACCAGTCAGCGTAAATATTTCTCGAGATAATGCACCATCCAGCTATCTTCTGGTATTTTCATGGCATGGATATAGCTTACTGACAATCTGGTTAATCAAGGCACAGGAAGATACATTAGAATCGGAATGCTGTTTTGTCAACTTACTCGTTTGTTCGACGTTTATTTTACTGAGGGTGGTACTTTCTTTTCTGTGACATATCTGTTTCCATGTTTAAGCGTTTAATTGTAGGACCGGTTGGAAAAGGTGTCTAATTACAACCGTTTCAATCAATTGGGAGCCATATTCCAAATTTATAGAAACCAACAACATTCTGTTTATGAATATATGAATGTACAAACATATGAAAACACAAGCACATACATGTTGGGGTTCACGGCATTAGAATGTACAACCACTTTGCTCGACACCTTAAAATTATGGCGATTGTCTACACATGAACGTTACAATGGAAGTTGAATAGCTGGTTCAATTCTACGCGCTAGTAGAATTGAAACAAAACTTCACGCACTGGCTGCTCAGAACAAACGATCTTGAGAAAAAAGGCTACTGAGGTCCGTACCTGTGGACAGTATAAAATAGGTTTTTGCGTCACATGATGGTTGCTGTCAGTAAGCTTACTGAAACTTACGTGGCGTCGATGGTGTTGAACCCTACACAACTGTATACTGAAGTACTTGAGACAAATGAAGTTGACATATCGGAAGTCGACCTTATCAGCACAGCTTAATCAAACAAAATGACTAATACGAATGCCTCCACTGCAATAATGGATTATCAGCACCAGTGTCCATGTGTGATTACACAAAATAAGCTACTGAATAATCGCCAGATGGCATTTTTGTGACTAGTCTTCAAGCGGTTTATTCCGGGATTTGCATGACAAATATATTTCAAATAGACAGTAGGAACGGTATCCCCCATAATCGTCCCATACACAAACTTTGACCGCTTCCCAAGGACTTTTTTGCTTACTCTAGCTTGAACGTTGCGTTTTGTAATTTATTCAAGTTCGTCTCAGTTGCACGACTTTCTCATCTGTCGCAATCAGATATACTGTACAACCAAACGAAACGTCACCGTGATACTGATCAGGTGACCGTGAAGGTGCTTTATACTGGACAAACGGGCAGGCCATTGAACGTGAACCGAACTAACGGAAACAAACGCAGCGTTTGTTTATTTTCTCCAAGTGCACTGACAATTTCAGCAATATGACCTCCAAAAAACGGTCGATTGTATTTGAAGTCATTATACCAAGAATGGTTGTTGGAAAGTCAAAATCGAACAGCTATACTACAACAGTTTATTCTGCAAAAATTAAAACGTTTACGTAGCATAGTTAAACTTATGGATTTTTATGTGAATACCGCGTAGTAGGTCTCATTACTACTACTTTACTTGTACAGGCCAATGAATAAGTTGATGACCTTCTAATTCAACTGTAGTCGACAAATCGATTTGACACTATGTAACTATTTGTACAACAAACGAGTGTCACGCATAGTTTGTGGTCACAAACATGGTGCGGATGGACCGCAAGTTGATCACATTCCATTATCTAACCCACATCACTGAACTCGATGAAAAGCTTGAAGGGATACACACGAACTGCACTTGGCAAACTAAACTAGTTCGCTTTGCTCAAAACTACATAATGGTGGTGGTTCGATCGATAGTTCGGTGTGAACAAATCCATCACTTATTGACGAATATGATATGTCGTGTACTTAAACACAGTAAAGTGTAGTGACTTTCACTAGTAAGCAGTATTCGACAATGATCAGAATTTCTTGTTACTGTACCACATTGAGTTGAACGTCTTATTGTGTTAGCCGATTGGGATGCTGGACAACGATCGTCCAATTTTATGATACATTTTACTGCTTCCCATATTGTTCTTCGTAATTCCACGAAAACCAGTTTTTTGTACATAATACACTTATACAAGCAGAAGTTGATTTTTATATGACCATATGGCTGCGTGATAGAAGTAGTATAAAGCTTATAGCATTTTTCAGCTGTTCAAAGACTGGAACCGTTATGAGTGAAACTTGTCCTGTCGTTTAATTAGACACAAAATTTCAGCCCAAAGTGCATTGCATCCTCTGAAGTTAACGGTGATCTTCAGTTACCACCATAATTTTCAAGCAAAGTCTGTGTCTGCTTTCATTAAGTGGAATAGGTTCGATTGTGAAAGTTCAGTCCAATTCAGTGTACATTTATCACAACGATCACTGTGAGCAGCGAGATGTGTGTCGTGGGCGGACGCAATTAAAACGATTGTATAGACTGAACATCACTCATAAGTGATCTCAGCTGTCGCATTCCCATAGACTTACCACTCGGCACTTTTTGAGAAGCACTAGACTCGAGTTTCGCTCTCATTAGAGCTCGTCAGTAGTGCATTTGCTTGCCAAAGTCAGGACCAGAACTGCGGCCACGCCTTTCAGGAATCAGTCGTGTTTACCACTGGGCCATTAACCTCACACACTAGGTACGATCGAATTATCATATGTGAACACTCAACCACTTTCGCTTGTGAGTAATGATCAGGTTGCCCAATCCTCTCGATTGGAGACACAGTTATTATCTGTTAACTCCGATCGATGACCACTCGACTAGGACTTCTCTTCAAGTTGAAGTCACAGAAATCATTAACTTGTTGAGCGGTATTTCTATGAGAATGCAGCAGTTACGATCATTTGTGGGTGGTGTTCAATCTATATGAAAACCAATATCCCGTGCTACTCATCGGTAAAAAGATTATCTCCAGTGATTGGATAAGTTTGTTTTGGGGATACTGTATGAGCAAAACGTGGAAAGTAGTCAAGGTTTTATAATCGGCACCTGTGTGAAGATGACACTGTAATGATTGGAGGTGCCTTCATTCTCAGTGGAAGCTGTAGATTTGTTTCTCGGAAATGAACTATCATGTTCAGTTTTATAAACTTGGACGTTCGTATCGGTTAAAACCATTATTTGAACCAAAGACTTCCGGATCTTTCAAATCCTAACAAGATGTTTCCTACTAAACACTGGCAAAGTGGGAAAAGGTGATTCGTAAAGATTAAAGGTGATCCAATGACTTACCCAACGTCCAGTCTGAGTTTAAATTCAACTGTAAGACTTTGGGGGTTGGATGACCAGCGAAGTGTAAGGAGGTGAGCATGCATGCTTATCGAGGTCAGAGATGATGGGTGATATCAAAGGAGCTTGAATTGAAATTCCAAGACTACACTTACACTTCTTGTATGACGTGGGGGCATTCTATAACAAGAAAACTACATAAGTAAGCTAGGTGTATGAAAAATTTTGGTGTCCTCATACGTATGAGACGAGGCGTATTAACCAACAGTGATACTGAAATACGACCAATCGATTAGATCATTAACCTCACACCTCTCCACTTCATAGACCTGTTGGTAAACGGTCAGTAGTACACACTTTAATGTCTCCACAATCCGGTGCAACAAAGAAACTGGCATGGTATTTGCACGCCACTTAACCCCATCATACGCCGACCACTGAGTTCTATGAACTGTTCATAAAAGAAACAGGCCTGATCACCTGAACACATTTAACACAAATAATCAGTCAAGAAAAGCAAAATTGCTTGTCATAAGATCGTGCTCAACTAATCGAGGAGGAAAGGACGATGAACGCAGCCTTTCAGGTGATTGTTGGCGTGGCTTGCTGCTACGTTACAAAACCGCGCCATTAACCGTGTTTGAAGTGGAAATGTTTAACGAACTTAGGGAACACATGAAATCTTAATCATACAAACAGCCTTTCTCATAATTTTGCGCTGAACCTCACACAAAAAATACTGAAGCTCCACTTCCTAGTCAACCCATTTTGCAGTTCAACGGATCTGTCTTGTTCAACGCTGTCGGAGTTGGTTATCAACTTCTTAGAACAATGAAATTCGATGTCGCTATATGCACACAAAAACTTTCCTTTTAGCTTTGCCTGTAAACCACTGCTTATTTTTTCCAGTTATCTTAATCATCAAGCTTACTATATAAACATGCACTTCTCAAATCACTCAGCCGGAATGCTGCCGTGCCACGGCAGGTATAATGTTTGTTTTGAGCAATTTATTGTGTCGACTGCTTTAATGGGATAACGTACACAATTAGCTCGTCCAGAGAGTCTAAGTCCGATATCGCAATCTAATGGGTTTAGGCACGCCCCGTTCTAACGAAAGCAATTAGGAATGAACTTGATAATGGAGAGTAAATCGGTTTAATCTATGCACTAGTTGCAGGTGACGTACTTTTGACGAGTAAAACATGGAAAGGAATCTAATGATTGAGTTATAACACCTGGTTAGTACAGATAGACATAGTCCACTTAGGGTTACCAGTTTACACTGGCGACTGCCACAAAGGCTCGTGTTGGTTCATCTCATGCTTCCTGATACTTATTCTCAAATCAACACTCCACGACCGTTTTCTTTCTTGTTTAGACTCATTAGGTTAAGAATGTCGGAAAGAAGGATCAAACCATTACAGACTCTTGTTGACTTTGTCAGTGCAAATGGGCAACCCGATGTGGGCTGTACTCAACCGTACTAACACGGTACACCACAAATATAACTTAGTTATATATAAATTTCGTCGTCATAAACGTTGCCCATAGGATCCTTGTTCGAACGGAAGACGGCTTCGGCTTGCAACTTGAATGGTTGCTGGTTTGATTTTTCATTAAAACTATCTCTACCTGTTGAATGCAAGCAATGACGAAATCTGTTATGAAGTGTCCTTTTGACAGTAGGCGTCAAGAAGCATTAACATTTTAGAAAGCCGTTCGAGACACTGAATGGTTACATTATAAATCTACAGCTGTTAATTGGAGTGAGTAACTGAGGGGTATCACATGTAAAATGTGACTCACATCCAGAATCAGAAATAGTTGAACTTCTGTCTTATATCAGCTGCATTTTCGTAGATTGGTCATTCCTATTAGAATATCTCGCGAAAGTTCCGATTGAACCAAAAAAGAAACACGTGATGAACAATTGTTTCCGACAGCTCATCACCAGATTAATACAAGTGTATGGGTTCACTGAAATAAAAACAGTGCGTGAACAAAACAGATAGGTTCAGCAGATAGGTACAGCATTACAAAATTTCTGAGTATCCATAAGCTAGTCACCCAGTAGTGATGAGTAGTTGGGCGTTCCACCCCTGATTACGTCACAGTTGCCAACATGTTACGGGGAAGTAGCTGTCCATATCGTTTTATAACGCGGAACATGACTAAAACTAAACCATGGAGTCCGACTATCACGGCGGAGAAGAAAACCGTATTCAGCTGCCCACTCTTCTAAGAATGACTGTGAAACAGAGGCACTCAATCGTAGACTTTATCAGGCTCTTAGGAGCACATTCCCGGCGGGAACACAACGCAGTTGGTTCACCACATCTTCCTTCTGACTTTGAGCCTGAAGGACAAACTCCCTTTCCTGGACAAAACCATAATTGTGTACTCATTCGCCTGCTGTTGTGCGGTAGAACGTCTAGGTCACCTGACAAGGAGTTTGTCAAAACGGATCAAAGAGCCTCCACCAGCGTGGTTCTGGACAGATTCGATCAAATCCATGAACAGTGCAGTCGTTGTAAATGTGACGGATAACGATCACCGTGTTTACCGTACTCAGACGTTCCGTGCTGCCCACACAATTCTGGTCAGTCATCCCAAACTGGTCAAACAACGGATATTGTCTACTGTTGGACCGATCGCCATTCGATTACGCAAGCCAGTTTTGCGTTCACACGAACAATTCGTGCA
Source organism: Paragonimus heterotremus (assembly GCA_013368495.1). NCBI lineage: Eukaryota > Metazoa > Platyhelminthes > Trematoda > Plagiorchiida > Troglotrematidae > Paragonimus > Paragonimus heterotremus. The sequence continues at coordinate 93,717 of LUCH01000715.1, read as the reverse complement.
AGCCCTACAGTTGCCAAAGTTAACACCATAGGTCATCACGCTCATCTAAACTCCAACAGGCAACTCCGTGACGTAATGGTTGATGGAACTCCCAACCACTCATCATTAACGCTAGTGATTTGTTCCCTGGGTGACTAGCCTATAAATGCTGTGAAATTTTATGATGCAATACATGGTTCAGTAACATTCTGCTGAACCTGTTTGTTTTGTTTACGCACTGTTTTTATTTCACTGGCCCTATACGCTTGTATTTATCTGGCAATGAGTTGTCGAAAACAGTTGTTCATCACGGTTTTCTTCTACAGTTGAAATACACTGCAAACACTTCAATTTAGGACGCTAGTAATGTTCCGACTGCCCATCACAAATCAAGTGCTGAATAAATTCTATCATTGTGACTTAATACAGTAAATACATCAATTGGCCCATTCTTTGCCTGAAACTCTCAGAGGTCAGAAATTATCGTCAGCATTCATATGTCGTGAAGTTTCGCGCGTGAAACAGTGGTTAGCAACTGATAACCTGTCAATTGTCTTATTGTTTGGGGTTGCTTCCCGCGTCGGAATGGAGATAACATAACTCAACAACAAACGCACTATTTTTCACCATTTTTAATCAAGATTTCACGTTTATGTACATGGATTAACAAGAAACTCCTTGCCTAAGAGGGTAATTTCCACATCACCCAAACAAGCTTATTCCAACCACTTCCGATTGAAAAGCTAACCTACTTGTGTACTCGTGAGATTGCTGAAGACGTTTTCCTCACTACGCCATGCAGTATCGATTCCGGTTTGGTGAAACCACTAAGGTTATGCACAGCAGGTATACACTATTAGCTTGGAAACAACTCAGTTATCGGAAAACGGCATGAAATGATTATCCAGCCCCTGTGACCTTGACTTGTCCCAGTCACATGCTCCATCGAAGGACCAATCAGAAGCGAATCATCACGTGTTTCTATTCCGTTTGTGCCAGTTCTAGCGTGGAAACAAGGAAACGGCACGTGCCAATTTTTTCGGATTGGCAGGACAAATTGCATTTCTAGTTTACGTTGGTTTTTAAGTGCAGTTGGCGACTGCAATGAAAACAGATGGCTAGAATATACCCAGTGTAGTTGTTGAATTGTTTTACTGAAGGTCTAGATGTGCCATTTTACCTGCCAGTGTGATTGTGCAGGGTAGTGCGCAGAAAGCAGTTAATCAATACAGTTTTACGGACAATTTTGGACAGGGCTGCTTGCCAAAATCAGATTATTTATACGTTGTATTGGTAACTAAGATGCAAGTAGACTGTATTCAGTGGTATCAAACAGTTCAGGTTGTGGACCGGAGGTTGATTTATGTATAAATGTCGCCAGGGTTAAGATATATTTTCGTATAAAATGGGGACTAAAAAACATGAGACTTATATTTTCAGTAGTTTATCGGTTTCGTTGTTAAGTTACATTTCAAACTAGCTTACGTCAGCCTCATGATAGGCAATCACACGAATGACAAACAATCCGTTACAAAACGGTGCGACAACCGTTTGTGGTGGCTTTTTCAATAACACGGCTGTGTTGTTGTGAGAATTGTGCTGATCTACTGATGAAAAAGTTATCCACTTATTGACAGTGTGACAATGTGCATACTGCGTTTGGGTTAATCGTGAATGTTATCCTCGAGGAACATTCCTGCAGTTGGCTTCCCCTAGACTGATTGTGGAAAAGAAGGATGTGCTATCAAGAGTGATGAAATGATTAACTATTATTCCGTTAAAGTCACTGTCCTCGTAAACTGTCACTTTGACTTCACAGTTGTCCAGTTTGGACATTGGAAGGGAGTATTTTAAACGTATTGGACATGACCGTCTCAAGTACAATACAGTCAATAGGATGACGATTCTTTGTCAGGACCTTCAGCATAGATATGCGTTTCCATTAATTGCTTACGTCTCGTAAAGACTGTCTTGGTGAGTTTAAGTTGTTATAGATACTCTGACCTGAAGTGTGCTGAAGCTCGATATTTGTAAGTGACGAATTGTTAAGACCAAACAATGCAGAAAGATTACAAGTCGAGGTAAACAGTAATCATATCTACAAGTTTTCCAAAATAGACCGTTCAAGGCAAACAACAAACCAGTGAGCATTATATGGTAGGGTAGAAGCTGCTCTGCAACGACATGAATGCATGCTGGGGACAATATGGTCTGACTGTTTACGGCCACTCGATAGACACGTAATCATGCTCTGAGCTGGTGAGGTGACAGCCAACAGAGCAACACACTGTTTGGCAGTCTAAGGCGGTCTAAGAATGCAGTCTAAGAAGGTCGACTATATTTTACGGAATGTCGTTTAAGTAGTTCATTGTTCAAAAATCCTTAATAACCTGGCAAAATGTGATTTGCTTTGTTCGGCTTCCCAGCGGGAAAGTGTCTAGGTCACAAAGAAATTACGTTAACTTAGTGAGTAATGTCAGTTGCTCGGGTTTGAAAGCGAAACATGTAATATCCTCTGCATACTGTTACTTGTTCATTGATGTAGAGCATAGCTCGTATTTTCCAACGATCATATGATATACGTCACCAAGATGTGGTTGGAAGATTAGAATTACTGTTAAATAACACACACTAGGTTCTTTGGTCTGGAATAGGTCAGATTTAAGTTTGTGAGAGTGTTTTGTAATAGATGCTCACGAAAGGATTCATGGGCTTAATTAATTTGCCGTGAAGTCAACTCAGGTGAAGGAAGAGCTTCGTAGGAATAGATTGTTGTGTTGTCCCTCCCCTGAAAGTCCGAACACTTTTCTGTCCCTCATATTAATTTCTGGGAAGTTGGTGCCCTCAGCGAAGGCACCTCAAATTCGATGGACTCTTCTGTTAACGAATTGTTCCTCATTTTTCTCTGAGTGGTCACTGAATACAAGGATGATTCGGAAGTTACGTGTGTAGCGACAGGTAGTTCAGTATAACACTGGTCACTGACTAACATCCTAACTTCCTCCTGGCGTCATGTCAGCTGTATATCATTCCAAGCGACATAAGTGCATCTGATCGATTCAACTGGTAATTTCCGCCGGTCGGCGTGCACAGTAAATGTTAACATTATGTTACAGTAGCCATCTGTTTCGCCCAAATTCCCGGTTTTGTATCTTTCTCTCACAAATTTTCATTCACTGTGTTTTCTCCACTGTGGTCATTGAAGTATTGAGTTAAACGTACTCGAATGTTCAAACACAAATCCAACAACGAGGGAGAATAATGATCATTGTAAGGCTTTACTGTTATACAGGGAAGTGCACAAACAACTGCAGCAGATGTTACTTCAAGATACGCTAATGGGTGAGCAATCTCACCATCAGCTTTAAGGCCTACAGTTGCAAGGATAAAACTGACGGGCTCTCTCATTGAATAAAAAGGGGATGGGTTGACCATAAATAACCAGAGGTTGATGAAACGTTCACAAACACCAGAGGAGCACCAGGGAAAGCAAGTTTTATTTCCAACAATAAAACCAATCGAGGACGTTCTTCCATTTAATGTTAAAACAACGCACTCCAGAACGATCATTAAGGTAGATATTTTCATTGTTAATTGTAGCTTCTATTTTCTGATGGTCCACTTAAGCCGGTCTCTTCTGAAAGAAGCGTGTTACTAGACTTTGACACTTATCGGCCCATGTTAGTGGTGCATGCTCATGAGCTGCACGGAACTTCAACCTTAGTTCATCTGATTGTGTCATTATTGAAAAGATTTGCTCAATACGTTAACCAAAGTGTTTGACTTCATCTTGCTTCGGGAGTCCTGATAGCAAGATTATTAATTGGATCTAACAGAACCGTTGCTTTGTCTTCGTTCAAGTTACCAGAACAAACTGAATAGTTTCCACAAGTGAGTTTCACTATATGCTAGTTCGGTTCTTTCTGACATTAGAGTACAGGCATGGTGTTCTTAAGTCTAGCTTCGTGAATATTTCAGCCTGCGTTGAAAACTCACCGGTCTTGCGTGCATACGTTTCGACAAGGATAAAACTTGAGTTTAACTGTCTGTTCTAAAATCGGCCGACAAAAGAGTTCGTTTAACCATAAAAGTTATCATCAAAACATAGATGTAATTCACTATACGACAAACAAAATCTTCAATTAATACTCGATAACACTAAAATACGTCAACAGTTGGCTGGTCGTAAAACCTTGTGGTAATGTAGTAGAATGCAAGGTGAATTTAAGAGGGCTTTTATCATTGGCGTGGTGCTAATATTCAGAACCATCATATATGCTGTTACATACACCCAGTCGACGAATTATGCGTCTGCGATCTTTGTCACATGCATGTCTGGGTGTCACGTATTTGTGCGAGCATGACGATGGCACAGTGGATGCGAGCGTGCGTCGTATATGTGCTCTTGATAACCACCATGACGACAGAAATGGGCCCGCTGTCAGCCGGGTGACTAGAGGTGGGAGATGCATAGCGGAGATTGTGCGTATAGGCTGGACCGGGAGTGTCGGATCACGGGCTAGCCTGTAAGTCCGGTGGCGTCATTCTATGGCCTTGAGAGTTGGCAGAAGGAGGTGTGCGTGACTGAGTCATTGCAAGCGCCAGTGTCTACAGAAAAGACGCTGGGCTAATGGAAGGCTAGGGTTGAACCATCCGGTTGTGGGCACGGCACTGAGCCGTTGCGTTTTCGTTACTCAAGCGAAGAGAGTCTAATTCCGGGAACGGAAGGCAGGCAGATTTTGCCTTGAACATTTGTGGCGAGCACTGGTTAAGTAAGCCCAAGATTTTGCACGACATTCCCGTGAACACAAGTTGCCAAACTACTTTGTTTTGCTGTAAGAACCACTAAGTGAACTTATGAAACCAAATGTTTGTTATCCCTTGTGCAGTAAAACGTCAGCATTATCAAAGATACCATACTTAGCATTCCTATCGCGGTTTGGGGCACATAGACATTAGGAAAAACCTGAGATCAGCAACTTTCGCTTTCTGTACCAGTGGCCATTCAGAACACCTGAGAATATTATTGTTAGGACTGGTTAGGAGAGCGCTGCATGTAAACGATCCATCTGACTCCAGGGATCTGAGATCCAGTCGCTTAACGCAAAAGACGCATGTAAGCATTCCGTTTTAAAACGTCGTCGACTCCGCCGACTATCATTTTGAGTGTATGAGTAACGCCAATATTTTTCAGTGTGGTTTGTCTACCGGTGATTGACAATCTGTATGTCAAAAGGGCTTATGTACATTGTTAAGTAAGACCGATTTGCACTGTTTAGAGACAGTCTGATTAACCATAACAGGGTGCCATGGTAATCGGTGTTTGTTAAATATTTTGGCATACACGCATACTTTATTATTCCCGTATTCTCTGGTCACTTCATTACGATTAGCGTCGGCATAGGCTTGAGCCCCAAATACAAAGACTGCTTATCGCATGTCATCCCACAGGTAATATCAGAACACCGACTAGGCTTTATCAAATTTTATACTTTGATTAGTACAACTAGGTAGATTCATTGATAAAATTACGGATTGTTTATGTTGGTTTTTGGATCTTGCAAGGAATCACTTTTGCCCACAGTGGCGTGGTTCTGTAGGCTAACTGATGCGGTAAACGTGATAAACGACATTCCAAAAGCAAAATGTGGAAGCGCGTCGATTTCTGTATACGCAGTAAACAAGCCATCTAAATGTAATGGTTGGCCTTACTGTTGAGAACCCAGAAACCATATAGTTACAGAATTAAGCAAGTCAGATTCTATTATATCATTGCACATGAATGTACATAGTGATATACGTTCAGTTGTCTTCAATGTCAACCTTCGAATGTGTTGCTTAACTCGTAGGATATTTGGTCTAGGTTGACCTGGTACACGCAACTCAGCAGTGGCAACAACCGCAAAAACTCGTCGCTTAATTCGAACGAATTCTAATCAGTAAAACTTACGCTGCCATAAATTTCATGTCGTCTGAGTTTTTACTTCTCATTTGCAGCTAACAAAAACTGAAAGTTATCTACCGTTTACTTCCACCAAGAAAGCTGTGACAATACATTGTACCCATGGGCTAAGTAGTTGTCCTGTTTTTGGCTCACAAATTAAACTTTATCAGTCAGACCTACTCAGCAAACTGTCAATCGGGTTTTCTTGCTACCGAATCTATAGACATGGGCGGGTAATCTTGTGCACGCGAACGAACAATCCAACTGGTCAATAACCGATATCGATCCAGTGATTAAAACAGATAGTAAATCGTTTACCCCTCAAAATAACGCTGTACTAATAAACTGACGGACGTGATCTGAAGCATTTAATAAGGACGTTTTCGTAACCCTGAGTACTGACTGAACTACTCTTGCATAGAGGTCCTAGAAGATTCAACTCACTGTCCGTCAGCGGTGGGATTTGTGGGTTGCAAGTAAGCTGTATGACGACAAATACAATCCATCAAACTGCCAAGATATCAAAATTGAGCTTTTGGAACAGGATCTGAAAAGCAAGCAAGAAAGTGCTGGTGTAACATAATTCGAATATTCAACTACTCAGTAATATTGTCAAACAAAGTATGCTACCGTGACGTTTTCTGATCAGCCTCTAATTTGGCGATAAACAAATGTGGAATTGAAGTAAACAACCCTTATTTAAGATGGAATGGGCAAAACTTTCATCTAGCAGTCAAACTTTTATCATTTTTCAAACATAAGAAACTTGTAGAAGTCAAAACTTTCGACTGTCTGTCCTCAACCAATTTTCAAATATCGTATATTCTATTGATGCAAAGTTTTTTTTAATCAAATGCACACAAAACTTGTATTAGTTAACAGTGGTCTAATTGAGCCCCTTGAAGTTCTGCACCGAATTTTACCTACCTTTCCCGCGAGAACCTTTATCAGCATAGAAGACGAGAGAAAATTATTCGGTAACTCTCCTATTCTTTCGAAGATAATATAAAGGTCAGCAGAATACTTTCT
>LUCH01000715.1:45283-61175 GCA_013368495.1 Paragonimus heterotremus | reverse complement strand
AGCAAGTCCTCTACTGCTTGTCAGTTGGTAAAACACGGTTCAACATGTGTCAATGATTTCTGTGATATGTACTGGAGGAGAAGTTCTATTTGTGGCGTCATCAGCTGGGATTAACAGTATGTTTACGAGGCGACGGGCTAATCTAGGCTTTAGCCACAACAGAAAATAGTTGCGTACATGCCATAAGTTTGAATGTTCGAGAGGTAAACATCACGGTTGGTGACTGAATAAAATTCGTGCTATTTTAAATTTCAACAGTAACGCGTTAACATAAGGTTAACCAGATACCCAATCGAATAAGTTTAAGAAAGCCTCGCTGCTGATCGATATGCGGGACAAACACTTACCATCTTCTCCTGTCTTTTTAAACAACCTCTACTAACACATCTTTTGATTTCATTTCAGTCCACTGTGGGACACGAGAACATTCGTTAAAAAATAGTAATCTATTTAACCACATCTTCTCAGTGCAGTCACTTGTATTATCATTCGGGTTGAATCCATGTAACCGTTCAGATCAGGTGCCATCAAATCTCGATAAAAACAGCACTCTTTTACCTAGTCGTAACATTCCATCACGAGCTTTCCAAAATGTGGTGGTAGGCTCGCATTCTCAGTGCATTCCATTGACGCGCTTAGTTTACAACCTAATGATTAAACGGGGTCGAATGCTTATGGATTTGTTCACACACGATTCATGACAATTTGTGATTGTAATGTCCTGTGGAACGCGTTCAATAACTGTTAATACCGGTAAAACCTTTACCCTCGATGGGGTAATAGATATTTCGATCTATTAACCAGTGAATGACATCTACCACATCGACATCTATTCACGATAACATCCAGAAGTCCAAAACATTCAACTAGGTTTATATTTAAAACGACTCGGCCAGCATTTTTAAGAGACTTGGGTTTATATGAACAGTTGTGCAGTTACGTGAAGACTGATGAAGGTTTTGTTCAAAATGTGTCAGCAGGAAAAATGAGAAATCTGACAATTGATTTTACAATGGGACGTCAACAACAATTATCAGGATTCCTTGAGACAAACTTTCCGAAAGTGGCCGCAGCAACACTGTCCTATCACTTTTTGTTTCCGTTACTGCTTTACGTCTTTCTAATCAGGAGGGTGGCAACTTTTTGCAGATCTAAGAGGTTTGGTGTTAACCATATGTAATGTGAATCAGTGGTCTGTTCTCGCAGGTACTGTCGCAAATTTGAAGCTTGTTTTTTGCAACGTCTCGGAGAAGCTAAGCTATCCTTCTAAGACCAGCATTCATTCGAGTCCATCTTTAGATAATCGCCAATCCAATCGCATCTTGCTCAGGAGTTAGGACAAAGCCAATTTACTCAAGTAAACAGAAGTGACGATCGTTCTTAGTTTTAAAGTAGAACAGTCTTTGCTTGATCGGGGCCAGGCTGATGATTGCTTACGTGGAGTCTGGCTAAGTACATCAATCAGTGTCTGTTGACACAAATCGGAAATTCTCTGAGTGGTTAACAGATCGATGTACCTCCCTACGGGTTATTTTAGGTGCCTGTAAGTATGCGCTCGGTGGTAACAATACGGACCTTCTGAAGCAAACGAAACAGCCAGACTTTATCAAGCAAGTAGGCAAATCGCCTGGGCTCAACTCACGTCGTTGTTTGTGATCGTTATGGTCTATCACTTACCCAGTTGTCATGCGCTGTCAAATATAAGATGGTTAATTCTCAATCATGCAAAAAGTGGTGAAAACACTTATTGAATGATACACTTATAAATTGTCAAAATCAATTCCGGCAGTTAACAAACCATGATGATTATAAGAGCTTACTGTGAAGAATCGTGCTCTGAGTATCTATCACAACAACGGACCACACCAGCAAGTCTCGTTTGATTCCATCTGGCTCTGACTGTGACATTAACTTTCACAAGCGCAAACGCAAGTTGACCAAAGATTTGCGCAATGACTGTGAGCGTCAGTTGGTTGAGTTATCGAAAGGGATTGAGCGAGCTTTATTTCCAGGAATAGGAGAAGGATGCTGTTCCCTATGTGTACTCCTGGTGCTCGTTAAGTTGGCATTAGGGAGATCATAGTTGAAAAATACGGTCGATTGATAACTTGCCAGTCGGTGCAACTTGACAAATGGGCTCAGAGATTCACCTGTCAAGAATCAGATTATTAGACGATAGAATCCGGATGTCCGTTACTGCATTCTGCAAGGCCTTCAATCAAAATCAGAAGAGATTCCAAGAATAATATTGCTAAAATCTAGCACAGTTCTAGGTCCCTCCTCTTCGGGTATCAAAGATACTGGTTAATGGGTCATTAACAAAAACACCGACATTTCTTCTTTTTGGTAGTCCGGAGAGGTATCCTTTGGTTGACGTACATCAGTAGTTATTTGCAGGTTCAAAATAGAGTTGAGGTCAATGTGACAATCACAGAAACATAAGTCTTGACGATATCTCAATCAATTTGCTCAGCGCCTTTATAATTTGACAGCATATTAGATTCAAGAACAAGACTTGCGAAGAACAGTCAGGAATCAGATCTGGCCATGAATGCATTGAACACATTTTACCCTGTAGTGGGTCGTGGGGCGACAACGCTCCTTTGGACAACAAACGATCGTAGCATCATTAGACTTGAAGGTTCATCTGATCAATCCGCTCAAAATGTTCTTTGACTCTGTTCCGCATACAAGGCAGTTCTAGCAAATCAAGTAAGTCTGGTAAACTTGTCGCATGTTCACTCTGGAATCAAGGTTAGAAGTTGTGAACAGCTGCATTATCTGTTCCATAAAATGACTGATGTTCAACAGGATTGCAAGATGCCACCATCCGTACTAACGAGTGTCAGGAACGGAATTCCAGAACTTGCACTCAGGGAGTTTAATGATTTTGGTGAGGCGATCCATCCCGGTATCAGGTAGATCTACATGGAATGTGCGGAAGGCATGAATACCATGCCATTTAAGGTGAAAAACAGAGTTGTGTACGTAGAAAAAGCTATACTTTATCAAGGCATAAAGTACAGCACCAAAATCGGAATATGAGAGAATCTGATCATTGAAAGTACGTGCTGTTAAACACAGGGGGCACATGCAGTTCCTTCCAAAAGACGCGTACCAACTTTAGAAGCTAGAGAAAGATTCGGTCATCGTAACAAATGCATTGTCAGAGGATCACAACATATGTTTCGATCAAGCCCGAATGATTCATAAGGGCCTGACCCCCTATGCGGGGAGAGGTGCTGCAATGACGGCAAACCCCTGTCTGCAATGGGAAGTGAATTGGTAAACAATACCCGACACAGATGCCCCTTATGTACATCAGTCTCACTATCAGTTCAATGGCATAGAATTCGGTCAATCAGTACAGACGCACCCCAGGTTGACATAACCACGGTAACCCCTACGTGACCTCTATCCCTTTGTTAATGTGATTTCGTTTGCAACATTCCTTAGGAACGCCAGCCAAAGTGAGTGAAACTTTGGGTGTTACAAGTTGCTTATAACGCTGTCTTTCTCATTCCATTTATTTGAGACTAGGGCATTTTCACTCTCAGAGTCCCTAGTGTTGGCAGAATTCTTGGGATATTTTTCCCTTTCGCATTCTTGGATATTACTATCTTTTCAGCTTGTAATGTTAATGGTCAGATTCCGAAACCGATAGTAATGGCGCGCGTTGCTTCTGCATCATCTTTTGCATCATCTATGTCATCATAAGGACGCCAGAGTTTATAAAACTCGTGAGCGATCCATCTTGCTCTATGGCTTGGAAATGCAACTCATGGGAGAACACAGTGTTCCACTGTCATTGTCTCCACTAGCTGGCATACACCAAGTGTGATGGTGATGATGAATAACGCATGGTAACAAAATCCCTAGATAGGTGATAAAGTGGCCAAGTAATTCCAACGCTCAGTCTGTGATAATTCTTTCGCGTGCCACATATGTCAACCGAGCGATTTATTCATCAGACTTCACATACTAAGGCAACTGATAGATGAATGGCCTGTAAGGTAACCTGACGACCATATGATCATAAAATAGAAGGACCTTGGCTGTTCATTTGCAAGAACTCTGAAGCTGTTTCTTGCTAGGTTGGGGACGTCGTGATTACTCAAGCTGCTGATTAGAACCGCTATCTAACGTGGCAACCTGCCTTAGCCAATGGTCTGCCAGTATTCCTTATAATGAAAACCTTCCAGAATAATCTTTATTAGTTTTGTAATGAATGGAGACTCGAGCCACAGTGTTCAAGACTAAATGAATGAAATTGTCCTTAAAATCTACGCTGCTGGCATTAGGATCTAGATTACGGTGCATGATCGGGTTCATTTTTTGAGTGTGACCAGAGTAGTCGTGGCGAACAGAATCAAATCCCGTATAAAATAGCATCCAAAAGTCAAACTGCCAGTTCATTTTCGGACCATGTTAGTATGCTCTCTTTCATTCTGCTGCTTAACGACAGAGTACACTGGTGTTAAGACTAGACGGCTGTTGAAAGAATCCTGATGCATCACCTGGCTGGGATTGGGATTGGTTATCCAAGACTGGACGCACGCATAATTACCATGAATAACACCGTCCCTTAACATCACTTGAATGTTGCCAAAGGCATCCGAATTACCCAATGAGTTTCCACGGGTCAACCTGGAGAAATCAATTAACTCGGTGAACATTGAATCGATCGCAAACAGATCACGTTAGCTTCCTTCACCACTGCTCCAACCTAACACAAATATTTACCGCCTACCGTGTAGCGCAATCCTCACTTATTTTCTGTTCCGGTCGTAAACACAGTAACGATTATGTTATGTTCCTATTCGGGTGCAATCAACACTAAGCCTTACAGGCTATAACGACGGTAGAGAGAACACGTGACTCAGTAAAAGTACATACTATGTTGTCATTTTACAAGCGGTTGCGTTACCCTTAAGTGTGTGGACGAATGAAGCGTTGCGCGTTGAAGGCGCGACCAATCCGATCGCAGCTTGAGTTAGCATGAGTGTGAGCACAAAGTCAGCTTTGGCGCGTATGCATCTGATTACTCCTGCTATCCCAGTGACCCAGCATTCAATAGAATTCGTGCACTTTCTATAATACACTGATGTTGAAACCATTCCAATTAAGCTGCACGTGGATTATCAAAAACTGTTATCTCCAGCCCGATAAATAATTTTCAGCAATGGTGTTCTGAAGTTCATAAATGTATCTCGTAAAGTTAACTGTTAAAATTTGTTCAAATATCTAGAACTGCAGTTCAACTGGCCACCACATCTATGGTCTTGATCAGCCAGTAAGGAATGAGCTGATGGCTTGGTAGCATTCACATTAAGTTCCTTCGGAAAAAGCATGAGCAAGGACCAACGGCAAGTTATAAGTTAGATTCGGATAGAAATATCCAAACTACCGCTTATTGTAATGTTTTTGAAAACACACAATCAGTGTAGTCCTTAACTTGTACTTAAAACCAGAGTTAACAATGAAGCTTCATTTGGAAGACGGATAAGAGCTTATAGGGTTGCCTAGCTGGTAAGAGCCAGACATAAACAATGCATGACTCTCGCTATCGACTCACTATACTTCTAATTAGACACACTTGCTTCTCAGCGTCAATTACTCAGCCGACTTCTGCTAAATGCAAGTGATTCTTAAACTTAATCAGTGTGCATTCGCTCAGAACATGAGCAAAGTATCTTATTTCTTATGATAGCTGGTTTAACTATTTTAATCAACTACTATATGTCTGTTCTTCTATGCCTACAGTGGACGCGCTACTCAAGGTGTTAATGTTTTGTCTGCTATACGTTCCTGAATTCACGGATGCTACGGCGGCTGTTATTGTGCAATATTGAGGTTCATTCACACAATGCGGTCCCATGCTTGTCCCGTTCAACTTGGATCAGGAGATTAAGGGGGTCAGGGTCAACTGTCAATATTTTCAAGACACTTGAACAAAACTACACTATCTATCCAGGTTGTCGCCATCTTGAACTATCTGGTCATTCTTGCTGAACATTTCTGGGTGCAACAGTGTTAGCCTGAAGTATTGGCAACCGGATCAAATAAGACCAACCCACTTCTTCAAGATGTCTTAACGAAATTCAACGACTAACAGTCAGCTTAACTTATGGAAGTGCCCTTGCCACCGCACAGTAGCTCGTCTTTAACTCTTCAGACGCTTCCCTTCCTGTCAACTTACTCCGCATATTCTAAGCCTGTTTGATTGTGGTGTAGTTTCAACTAAGGTAGTTTAATTACTGGGCACGTGTTTCACAATATGGGTCAAGTAGAATAAGCATATTAGTGTTGTGGACTTGAAGCCAAATGGTTTTCAGGTAAATTACTGGCGAATTTCCTGTGGTTTTAAATGGGTGCTTGTTGTCTGGACGCAGCTCACGATCTCCTGTAGTTTCATGGCGCTTCACGCAACTCGGTATAGATGGACTGGACACAATAAAGATCACATAATGGGTTGTTTGTGACCTAGTAAGTGGGTTAATCACCATTATTCATTAAAATCTCTGTACTCGGTCGATACCGATGCAAAGGGCAATGGTATTGAGGAGGATCAACATATTTTCGTACACTTCGAACTCTATCGACTACTTTATTTTGACCAATCGTGTAATATGTAGTTTTCCTGTTTTACATAACTATCACAATCATGGTAACACTTTCCATTGTATAATTTACTGTGTTCAGAGGTCCATTCGTTTCAGTTAACATTCTACCATGTGATTCAAGTATGATTCGAAATTATAATTAACCTGACTTCTTGCCAACACTACAGGAATCTGCTGACAACTTCAAAACGTTACCTTATTTCAAAGTCACATACCACAAGAGAATAAATAGGTCGGCGTACTTTATTAGTTAATAATCCAGTTGAAAATTCCAACAAACAAAATCCGAGTCCTTTCTTGATCAGCGCGATAAGTGCACGTGAATACAAATCGAGCCTACTAGTGCGGGCTGATGAACACACATAATAGTGATAAGTAGATGGTGGATTCAGTCGATATAAGTTAAAGATCACTAACAATTGTTCGTAGCCCTCGCATTCTCATAGACTTTACAGTTAGCTCCTTTCAAAAAGAAGCACTAGACTTGAGTTCATCCTTTGTCAGAGATCATTGATATTGTACATCCTTACCATGGCCGGGATTAGAAATCTGGATATACTTTCATGATGCAAGAATATGCAATACTGACGAACTCTAACAAGAACGAAACTCGAGTCTAGTGCTTTGTTTCAACAGGGGTTGACTAAAAGGCCCGTGGGATTGCGATCATTTATGAGTGATGCTCGATTTATAACATATGGGGTGGATGAAATTCATACTGTCTACAGTGAAGGTATTCAGCTTCCTAAAGTAACAGCCAGGGTATACAGTTCTTATAAGTTGATGTCATTGCAAAATGACGTTCGCTCAACAATCCAGGTTCTCCTCCCACATTAAGATTACAGCGGTCCACAGTAGTCTGTTGGAAAGTATATCATACAATTCAAAACCACACTGGGCTATACAACGGTTACTAATGTTGTGACCTTAAAAACACATGGCCTGCAATCTGAAATCTCTCACAAGTTATGTGGAAACACAGGACAACGAACGGCTACACTCATTTACATGGTTAGCGTGTATCTGCACTCATTCAGTAGCAGTGTATCGTCGGTCGTCATGCTGACACGCTCCACATTGTGAACACACACGGTTGTAACAGTCGCTTTTGGTCTCTCGTTATCGTGGCGTTGAGATCTGCTCTTTACTGATGAGTAGTAGAGGATTTTGATTTTCATATAGATTGAACATTACCCACAATTGATCGCAGCTGTCGCATTCCCACAGACTTTCCAGTCGGCTCCTTTTGAAAAGAAGCACCACACTCGAGTTTCGCTCTCATTAAAGCTCGTCAGTAGTATATATCCTCACCAATGTCGGGACTAGAACTCCGGCCACACTTTCATGAGGCAACCGTGTTTACCACTACGCCATTGACCTCACGTTAGACACGATCGAATTATCATATGCGAACGCTGAACCACTTTCGCTTGTGAGTAATGATCAGGTTGCGCGATCACCTCGACAGGAGACACAGTTACTCTCTGTTAAATCCAATCGATGACCTCGCGATTACGACTTCTCCCCAATGTGAGGTCAATGGTACAGTGGTAAACACGGTTGCCTCATGAAAGTGTGGCCGGAGTTCTAGTCCCGACATTGGTGAGGATGTGCACTACTAACGAGCTTTAATGAGAGCGAAACTCGAGTCTAGTGCTTCTGTTCGAAAGGAACCGACTGCAAAGTCTGTGGGGATGTGACATCTGCTCTTTAGTTTCACAAACGAAGGTGCATTTTATGCAAAACTAATATATGATTCTCGGTAACCACCGATTTCGCTTTTGCCTAAAGTCATCTGGCAGAGGTAATTACAAGACGATTCGAACCATCGGCAGACTTCGTGTAACGAACCGAAGCTCCAACACGTTTGGCCATCTGACCGACGAGCAACACTTGTGACAAGGACAATTAACATCACCGCTGTGTAACCAGCAAGGTGTGCAAAGTCAAACATGCGTTGAATCATGCGATTTTTTGAAGCGCGGCATTGTTGTTTTCAGGTGTCAGTGAGTAGCAGTAAGCTGTTCACAGAGAATCATCTTTACTCAGATATACACGTGAGCTTGTGACAGCTCACTTGCAACTAGCACGATTGAGCGTTTCAGCTGTAATCACTGTAACCACTGCTGTACAAGTTTGTGGAACCTGACGGTGACCACTTTACATGACTTGCCATAGTATATGAGTACAAAAGCCTCGGGGTATAATGCCTGAAAACTCCTTTTTTGCATTTATGCCTTTGATTCTGAGAATTTATTTAACAACCATGTCCTCATTGTTAGACACCTCTTCGGAGAAATCGATTCTTAGGTTAGAAATGGCCAATTAAAAAGTATGTGAATAAAGAAGCGAATAGTTGTAATATTTACGAAATACAGTCGGTAGAAATTTGAACGGTGAATAAGCTCTGAGGTAGGTTAACGAGTGGACCAATCTACAAGGTGCAAAAAGTTATAATCATACTGATTTATGAGGGACATATCCACTTTATCAGTTTCAGTTGATTCAGATTACAAGAATTGGAAGTTAAAATGATACCCACGTGTTCTGGGCGCCATTGTTACCACTGCCACTAATAAGTCATATAAAACGATGAGCAACATTGGTGATTAGGCGTAAGTTAGGAATAGAAAAGCGAAGCAGCGACCTTAATTAGGAGAAAAGTAAGGGAGAGAAATGGGCTATATTCATCAAACCGCTAGTGCTTTAACTTGGACATTCAGCTCCAAGGTTGTTAGTTGTACAGAGATCGAGTCTTAACAAGTTAATACACCAAGATGTTGCGATTTAAGTTAGTAATGTAGTGAAATGGATATTCGATGGTTTTTGAACGCGCAAGAAACGGAACGGGAAGATACACGCACAAAGAAAAAAACTCAACCAGTGAAAGAGGTACACAGATGACAGCGAAATATGCACAAGCTCAAGAGCACAGTATCTCGGGAGTCTACATACGTAAAACGTACTCACTCTTCCACACACTAGTTGAACGCATGTCTTACAGGTCATCCGTAAAGTTCTAGTAGGAACCTTACTGTTGGGGCGTAACATGAATGAACCAATCTGATCTAAGTAGTCCAGTATGAATGTTAAGCTGCACATCCTACTCCGATCACAAAGGTACAGCGAAAGTTCTGACTTGAGTACATAAAAGAAAGATTCTTCAGGCTGAAGTGCTTGTTGAGTAAAGATGACTTGGACGCTGTTGATTGTATCTCCGCATGTGTATCCACTTTCGGGATCAATTCAGCTGGTCTAAGCCTGCTTGGCCAGCTGTGGACGATGAAGATAGTGTGCTTAATGTGGACAATCACGACTGTCTGCCAAAGTGGCATTGAAGCGCAAATTATCAAAGTGTGCAAAATCACCGAATCCCGGCCATCTTATGACAGATTTTTTTTAATGTGGTGAAAGAATAACTTCAGTTGCTTATTCCACATTGCAGGCTGAAGAAGTGTCGTAAGTGAAACGTAGCAACAATCATTTTCATTGTGAAAAGTGCCAAAATCTATTCAAACAGTCATAGAGACATTCGTTTTGCTTCTTTTTTAGCCAGGCTACAGATATTCCTCTTCCAAGACGTGAACAGCAAGAAGGTTTGAGTCTTAATAGCAGACTTACTTACTACGTATCCACTTTTCAAAAGACACTGGAGCACCTGTAATTCCCCCTTGAGGCAATAACTGGCTGTTTGACTTGAAGGCTGCTTTAAATTCAGTTGTCAGCTCGTTGACTCCGTTACAGAGAAGTTGTGGTGAAATGTCGTATTGTTGAAAGTGTTGTATGTCAACTATGACAATAAACTTCAGACCTATGGACAGTCACCTCAAGCGCTGTTGAAGTTAACTAATGCCCGATACAAATATTCGGTCATTTGTTGTCTATTCACCAACTTGGTAGATGAAAAATCCTGTGGGTGTACTGGGGTTTTTTCAGACACACGAACTGGGACTCCTACCTAAAACAACTTGATTGTACTTAAGTGTACGGACGACGCTGCTCCCACTTATTTTATTTGTGGGAAAAGTGCATACCATAACAAAAAGTCTCATTAGTCTGTATTTTATGCACCTTTACCTTTAAAGTGTAATGTTGTAATCTACCTCTGTTGCTGCGGTCGAACCCATTGAGCTTGTTGTCTGCTCTGACTACCTGAAGAGTGCCAGCGTACTGACTTGAAATATTGTTGCCCATGATGATGGGAGGTTGATGAACAGGCAGGACAATAGGGGCCTTGTGATGGGACGCTCGAAGGGCTTAGGTTTTTCCTGTTAGAGGTTGCGATCAACTTTAACTTTGAATTCAAGAACTGTCCGGCCTATCGTACTTTCTACAATCTGTTAATTCACTTATTAACAGTGAGCTGTTGACCTTGTGGAACATCTTCGTGAAGTCCAGAAATGTAACGTCGACCCTGGCCTTTTTAATCAGCGGTATGACAAACAGAACTGTCCACACCTGCGAACAGTTTACGTCACTCTGATTGTTGTCTTAGGCGATGGACTGTAATACTCACCATCGTCTTTGAAACGGTGATGAGAGTGAATAAAATGCCCACAAATGGATTTTAGATGGTAATGATGCAAAACTTATAGGAGAGCCTCTTTCACAGCTTCCGCCCCGTCGATTGACCACAATTCTTTGAAAACCTAGTTAAAAAACAGTACCATTCATGTCACCGAACTAAACCAATTACAGTCTCACCTAATATCTCCAATCACAAAATATGTGATCTAACAGAACACCCAGCCCGTGAATGGGACGTGATTTTCAAGGTAATTGCATTTGTCTCTTTAGTAAATGTCAACCTTTGTCTAAGGCATACCAAATGTCATTCGGCTATTGTGTCACGTGACTGTTGCTACCAAACATATGCTTCCCAATCTTATTATTGCTAGTGATAGTTCAATGCCTGTTTGCAGTCATGAAATCCATTACAAACTGAGTGGTTGTTTAACGGGTGGAATGAATCTCATAATTGTATATCACAGTTGATTACTGACCTGTGAGAAAATAACTACGTTCTTCAATTTTGCACTCGCACTATGAGTTAGTGAAGTATGATCATTCTGCCAAATGAGTGCAATGAGTCTTGAATAATAATGTTAATCAGCCCATTCAAACAATAGTTGCATGCTTGATGGTCTAACTTAAGCGTGTGACAAAAAATACATACATTTTATGCCCGATGACGTCAAACGCACACACGGTTTGTTAATGTGCACTCGGTGAAATGAGTGATAACTTAATCGACGCTAGTAATTTTAAAGTGGGAATATTGTACCTGTTTACGTATACCACCAATATTGCCCCTTAGCTATCTGTCCAGTATATGCAAG
The DNA here is from genome assembly GCA_013368495.1 of Paragonimus heterotremus. NCBI lineage: Eukaryota > Metazoa > Platyhelminthes > Trematoda > Plagiorchiida > Troglotrematidae > Paragonimus > Paragonimus heterotremus. The sequence continues at coordinate 49,213 of LUCH01000715.1, read as the reverse complement.
ACGTTTTCCGCTTCGCAAGAGCCGCTATCTGTCGCATTCACTACCGAAAAGGTTAAAAAATATAACAGTAATAACGTGAGCTTGGATCTGTGGTGCCACAAAAGTCCGGAAATATAACCTTATTCCAGTAGTACTACTGTTATACTTCAAGGCTATAGATGTTCCTCAGGACTACATGAGAACTAAACATCTGTATCAACTACTGGTCTATTGATGTTGAGAATGACGTTACTCACGGATGTACAAACGAACTTTTCAAATATCACACAACGACAGAAGAGCAAACAGCAGATGACTGTCGAAGAAACAAGACACTGAACGTTGGATTAGCAAAAATACACAATCAACGAGGATGGTTGGGACACGACAGTATGACAACATTTGGTTTACGGAACGATTTTTGGCCGTTGTAATTCATCTGTACATTCTTAATGACCATGAGCCTGACCACAGGGTATTGTAACCCAAGCCGTCGTCAGTCACAACAGCCCTAAGCAGTAGTTTAGAAAGAAAAAAAGGAAAGAAATGGTGAACGAAGTAAAGATCGGCAGGGGAGCGAGCAATTACGTGGATGTGGCACATCCATGGCTTAACGAAGATTGAGTTCAGTTAACACGAGAATCGAAACTCAGCAGGCGACACCTAACGACTTTAATCTATGGGACAGCAACCCTATGTCTCTTTATGTGGTTGTTTGAATGTTTACAGGATAGTGCATCATCATTCACGTACGCTTATGCAGCATGTAGTGTGATATATGACCCAGAGTGCAGCCGCTTTGTGTCTGACCTTTCTTGTTTGGCCCGTTCGACATGGATTATCTGCTTAGATCGATATCCTAATCAGCTTAGATTTCGGGACCAGTGCAGAGTGCAAGTCTGACGCTGTCGCAGTGAAAAAAAATAGGTGTGCATATTGGCTCGATAGTACATCGATATTTCATAATCATGTCAGAAAATCTGCTACAGTTATTGACACTTCCAGTCGGGGTAGAATGTATCAGTAAACTTCCAGAAATCTGTTCCAGGTGGTCCGTTTTTTAGTGTTAGCAGCTGGACCATATAAATGTTTATTAACTTTCCTGTGTCACGTCTGTTCAACGTAAATGCCCCTGAGTTAACGCCGTGCGGTGAGAGTGGCTATACAATTTTTCCTCAGAACCTGATCTAAACGAGAGGAATGTGTGGTGACTTTGTATGTGCTAATACGATCAACCAATGGGTGACTATGATTTCTTTAATACTGTTGTACATGCATAAATTCGGCTTATTGTCTCATGAATAGGAACTGCTTACCGCAACTAGTACGAGGTCTTCTCCTTATTACTTGCGTGGGAGGTTTCAATCCGAGTACGATTTCTAGGGCTATTCGAAGTCCCTAATCCCGAGTATTACAGAATGGTAAAATTGTTTTGAGGGAACCCAAGCCGTGAGAAACTGTGTAGGCTTACTGTGTGCAAACTGCCTTAATCATTTGACAGGTTCACAACAGACAACAAACAGTAGGAAATCATGTCACCATATGACAACTGCTGCCAGAGGGACGTTTGGTAAAATGATCATTTGATCTCTGATTGCACTTTACGGAGAATTATTGACTGATCTCGCATCACAGTTTATGATACAATCTGTACAAGCTGAAGAACGTGATAAATAGTGGGCTGACAGCTATGACTAACAAGACTCAAATGCGAATGATGCCGGCTGACCAACACAATATTATTATGCCTGTAAAAGTTGGAAATCAGAAAATCCTAGAGGCGTTCATCTCTCGAACATCAAAACGCATAAAACAAATACGTTTGCTGGTATACTAACCGATAATTTGAATAGTTCCGGGGGGGGGGTAACAAGAATATTTTAGAGATTTCATGTGTATTTTGTTCATATAGTGTTATATTGTGAATAGACACAGTGTACCACGGATTGTAAAATACACATATATAACAACAGACAAAGTTGTTTATCTTTTATACATAAATTCGCCCGTCACAAGTAATGCTCATAGTAGATAGAACTATGGCTCGTGATGCAAAATATCACCACTTTCAGTCCTGTTCGGACTATGATTATATGGTGAATCAAAACCGAACCGAAATCAACCCCAGTGGAGTAGTAGTTTGAAAGCATGCAGCAAAAAATACTATTAACTCTGGAATCTATTCAGTTGAATTTATGGCCATCCTAGCGCACGAAGATTCTCAGAGAGGGGAAGAAGAAATCGGAGTTTCCCATATCTCGGTCTCTGCGTCATTCGGGGAACAAAACTTGTTGGACCGTTCACAGATGTAAAATAAATGTTTAGGGAAGGAAAATTAAAGGAGCGGAAAAACTGGTACACAGGACACTAAAACATTGGAACAGCATGCTGACAGGGCTTACAAACCTAAACGCAAACAACAAAAAGTAAGTGTACACATATGAACAGACAACAATCAAAACAAGCAAATACACGGACAGACACACATTGAGTGATTTGTGAGAGTGCAGTGATAGAGTCATAAACAGGGCTGTTGCACCGGCTGACTCTGCTACATACCGATCGGATATAGTCTTGAGCGTCCCAGCCAAGTCAACCGTGATCTCAGAATTGGGCGGTACGAATCAAAGGGAACGGATGTAAGCTTTGATAGAGTTCTGATCACGTGGTAGTCAGCCCACTCGAAACTCGAGGTTCCTGGGAGATCTGCTACCAAATGCCCTCAGACGTCTTTACATCAGCATTACGCCTGCGCCGTAATACATCATGAATACCTAATTCTGGCTTTCCTGATTTACGGAAAATCTTGCATCACATGGACCTGTCGTTAACTCATTCTTGAAGGCTTTCACAAAGATCCGTGGATTTCAGATACGTGCAAACAAGTGGCATGGTTGTTTTCACAAGGGGAGTTCAACCGAATAATACATTCTAGAGGGCATCCGCAGATTCATGGTAAATGCTTCAGTATAAGTTAGGTTCTGTGTTTCATGTCTACACAGCACTGAAGACAGATCTACTGTTTGTAAGAAGTCTTTCCACCTTTTCCTATTCAACTGAGGTATGGATCGTGACCGCTTAGAAAACCACCGTGGATTTGGCTGCTAACTTATAGGAATCTCACCAATTTCCCAATAATTCTGTCTAACTGTGGATTGTCGTATACGCCCGTTTTGTTCCGAACCACCGTATAGGCCTAAACATTTGTTTGGATGGGTGGCACTACTGAGAAGCACCCTGTACACTCGAATGTACCGCATGAACCGTACACTCGCTTTCTGTTCAACCGTACTGTAGCTCTGGTGTTAAATTGCCACAGGAATACAGCCTTCCAAAACAACATTCCCATCGGCTACGAGTGGGAGAAAAAACCGTCCATCCTCCCTCGTAAAATGCAGCAGACAAAACTCATTTGTTAGCCTCTCCTACAGAAGTTGTGAAAGTAACGACTACTAGAATATGGGATAGACAATTGTCTATATCACCCAGACTGTCATGTGATTTCGTAATGTTCACAGACGCGATGGTGAAACGCTTAGGGGACGGTACGCGTTCGTCACTAGTGGAACACTTAAGCAAGACAGCCCTGACGACAGTATGTTGGAGACAAAAAGCTTCGAACTAGCTCAAATCACCTACAGAACGCTTCAATCAAATGACATCTGATCCAAGCACCTGAAAATCAGCATTACAACGTGAACTAGGCGACATATATACTATCGTTCAAAACCGTGGGCCGTCACCCAGAACTTCTGAAACGTATGCCGCTTTCTGCCAACGCCTTCATAGGAACCGCAAAACTATAGCGCATAAGCTAAATTAGGCTGACTACAATATATCTGTTGAAAAGAAAAACGTTTACACCAGCAGGCCAAAAGGGGACACTCGTCATATTTACTGATGCCTTTCATGGTTCGGTCCATTCCCTCACCTTGTTATTAACTCTGTTTC